>JAYJMB010020006.1:0-42214 GCA_036873735.1 Pouteria campechiana
ACCCTTACTCACACTACTACAGAAAATTAGATTGGAGCAAGGTTCTAAATTTGGGTGCCCACGACAGCACCACCATTGACCATTCATGGGTGAGGAAACCAAACTCATATTCATCTAACCCAAACCAAGCACAAAATAAAATTGTATACAAATGTCATTTCTTCAATAAGGTAGGACACAAAGTATACAATTGCTATGCAAGAAAGCTATACGAAAATGACACTAGATTAAGGTGGAGACCAAAATGAACAATTCAAATATCCATTACCCATGATTTCACTACTAGGAATGGACCCATTGCTTGGGTTGTAAAGAGGTAAAAAGAAACTTACTTGTGATTGCAAGTAAACTTTAAAGCCATTACAAGGAACACACGGTCCTCAAACAGTGGGTGTTCAAGATACATGATAGGAAATAAAAACTTCTTCAAGAAGCCTCTCGAACAAAGTCTTTTGGCAATAATGAAAAATGCTTCATTAAAAGGAGAGGTAAAGTTTATGGTTTATCTAGTGCATACATTGAAGATGTGTTATATGTTGATGAACTCAAACATAATTTATTGAGTATTAATCAATTGTATGATAAAGGTTATAAAGTTATATCTGAATCATTAATATGTAATGTACTTAATGCAAATGACAATGTTCTCTTTATTTGATAAAGATATAAAAATATATATTTAGCTTATATTGATGAACTCATTGGAAAATGTCTATTTGTAGTTGATGATGATCCATGGTTATGGCATAAGAGACTCAAATATACTAATATATCAAATATTAAATCACTATAGAAAAAGAACTTGGTAAGTGGTCTACCAAATCTCAAATATGACAATGATAAAATTTGCAAAGGTTGCCTAGTATCTAAGCAGAGTAAAGTATCATTTTCACCAAAAAATGAAGTTTTATTTGGGCCATTTGATATTTTGAATTTTGGTGGAAAAAGATATGTATATATTATTATGGATAATTACTCAAGATTTACAAAAGTAATACTTTTAGCAAGCAAGAATGAAAAATTTTCCATGCTTTTTGCATTTTTCAAACTAGTACAAAATGAGAAGCAACTCCCGATTGTAACCATTAGAAGTGATCATGGTGGTGAATTTGAAATTAAAAATTTATTGATTATTGTGAGGATAGAGGAATCCACCATAACTTCTCTGCACCAAGAACTTCATAACAAAATGGAGTTATAGAAAGGAAAAATAAAATAATACAAGAAATGGCTTGGATCATGCTTAATGAGAGCAAATTATCCAAAAGGTTTTGGGAAGAAGTAGTTAGCACAGCTTACCATATCCTAAATCAAGTAACCATTAGAGCCATACTTAAGAAAATACCATATCAAATATTAAAAAGCAGGAAACCAAATATAACTTAGTTTCATTCTTTTAGTTGGACTTGCTATGTGTTGAATAATGGGAAGACAATCTTGTTAAATTTGATCCAACGAGTGATGAAGCAGCCTTTCTTGGTTACTCATCAAACAGTAAGGCACAAAGTTTTTAATAAAAGAATTCAAGTGGTTGGAGAATCTATGCATGTTACTTTTGATGATTTTAGACTAATCTTAAGAAAGGAGAATAAAAGTGATAGTGATAAAACAACAAAGAAAATGAAGAAGCTGCAACTAAAAAAATCAAGGGGGGAGAAGGATCTTCCAAACAAGATCATGATCTAAAATCATAAAATGTAGAGGTAGAGGTAAGTAAACATAATGTTCCCTTCTAATACTCTACTGACTTGAAATTTATGCATTCCTAGGGATCAAGTAATTAGAAATATTTATGATGATGCGAAAATTAGAAGATTTATGTATAATGTTTGTGGGCACTTTACTTTTATTTCCAACATTGAGCCCACTTGCATTAAACGAGCTCTAAATGATGAAAATTGGATAATCACAATGCAAGAGAAACTAAATCAAATTGAAAGAAACAAAGTATGAGAGTTAGTTTCTAGACCAAAGAATATTGATGTGATTGAAACAAAATGAGCATTTAGTAATAAACTCAATGATAGTGGACTTGTTTTTGGAAATAAAGTAAGGCTAGTAGCTAAGGGGTATTCTCAAGAGGAGAGAATTAACTTTGAAGAATCATATGCCCATAGCCAGATTGGAAGTCATAAGAATGTTGTTTGCTTTTGCATCTTGTAATGTTAAAGGTGCATTTCTCAATGGTTATCTTAATTAAGAAGTATATGTTGAACAGCCTCTTGAATTTGAATTAAATGATAAATCAAATCATATTTATAAACTTACTAAACCACTATATGGGTTAAAACAAGAGCCAAGAGCTTGGAATGAAAGATTAAGTTTCCAAGTGAACATAGATTTAAGAGAGGACCTATTGAAAATACTCTATTCATTAAGAATGATGATAGAGACATTTTAATTATTCAAGTTTTATGTTGATGATATCATTTAGGTACTACTAATGAAAAACTATGCAATGAATTTTCAACTATTATATAGATTGAATTTGAAATGAGCATGATGGGAAAGCTCAACTACTTCCTTGGATTAAAAATCCAATAAATAAAAGATGGAATCTTTATTTGCTAGATAAAATACACTAAAAAAATGCTCAAGAAATTTAGGATGAAAGGAATAAAAATTCCAAACACTCTTATGAGCACATCAGCAAAAAGGGATAAGGATTAAAAATGGTAAATCTGTAGATCAAAAGTTGTTTCATAGTATGATTAGTTCACAACTCTATTTGACTGCCTATAGGCTGGATATATTGTTTAGTATATGGTTGTGTGTTAGATTCCAGTCAAGCCTAGGGAGTCATATTTAATTACAATAAAAAGAATTTTTAAGTACCTAATTGATACACTAAGTCTTAAGGTATGGTATCTAAGTGGTTCAAGCTTTGAACTTGTTGAATATTTCTGATGTAGACTTTGTAGGGTACAAAGTAGATAAGAGAATCACAAGTGGAACATGCCAATTCCTTGAAAATATGTTAGTTTCATGGAATTTAAGGAAACAACCTAGTGCAGTGCTCTTCACTACTAAAACAGAATATATAGTTACTGGGAGTTATTGTGCTCAATTACTATGGATGAGGCAATGATTGTTGGATTTTGGAGCTATAAGAACATCCTAATTTTGATGTGACAAAACTAGTACAATATGCTTGGCAAAGAATCCAGTGTTACATTCATGCACTAAGCATATTGAGATTAAACATCACTTTATAAGAGATCATGTAGAAAAGATGACATTTGTTTAGAATATGTCTTTACAAATGCTTGACTTGCTGACATTTTCACAAAACCATTGTCACCCAATAGTTTCTACAAAATTAGAAGAGAATTAGGAATGATAGAAACAAATGCATAGGAATATACATTATCACAATACTTTTTCTTATGAAATATGTTGATTTGTTTGGGAAGTAACAAATATTTTTGGATGCAATAGAAGTAATAAACATGTTTTAAAATGAACATATTTTGAAACCCAAAACTTAAGCAAGCAATGGCATGATAGAGCCTGAGTCCCAGGTGCCTAGGACCGCAAGCACCTGACATTTTGAATGGATAAACCCTCGCACATGACCATTCCTCTTCATTCTTTTTATTCCTAGTGAAACTGCCTCTTAGTGTGAATCAAATCACCTCCCTTTCATTCCCCATCTAAATCATCTAAACAATCCTTATTTTCTCATACCTCTTACATCCCCATCATATTCTATGCACTCCATTTGCATCATTTCATCCATGGCTCCAAAAGTGGCTGTCTCAAAGCCCCAAAGAGGCATAAAGCACCCTAGAACCTGAGGGGGAGCATCCACTTCCACAGGGACAAGCTCTAGAGCGACTACAGGGTTAAGGAGAATTTAGTTTAAAATGGACTTTAAAGGCAATAGCCCTAGACCAACCTCCAGTTTGAGATATGATGATAGTTTGGAGGAAGAAGAAGTAGGCATGGAAAAGAGCATTGGAGAAGTTAGGATGTTTGACCTATCAATCTTGCATGAGACAGTGGATGGCAGAAAGGCCGCTAAGGAAAAATTCAAGCTTAGGAATCTCCCTGCATCTTATTTTGGGGGAAGAGAGTAAAAGTTCAAATTTGCAGCCTCCATGTTGGGATGACTAGTGCATATCCAAAGGAAGATAGACCTCAACTTTCTAGATCATTATCATTCAAACATAAGGGCAATGATAAATTTTCAGGGATGGAGTTAGCTTTTAAAGTATGATGCTCCCATCTACCATGAACTAGTCCTCATTTTCTACTATAATTGGAGGCCTAGGGTGCATTTATCTTTTGTAAAGGGAGTGAAAATGAGATTTGGATCAAATATAATCATCCTCAAGAAGTACTTGGGTTTGATTCTAGGAGAGCCATCTGAGGGTGATAATGCAGATATGGATGCAGTACAATTATTTAACAGTTTATCTACTAGGATAGTCTATAACAAGGCATACTAATTTATGAAAACCATGGACCTAGACATTGAGTTGAGGATGTTGAGAAAGGTCTTTGATCTATAATTGTGCCTAAGTTGGGAGGCACAGAGATAGTGATTGAGTTTAAAGCATGGATCCTATGGAGTATTTACAACTACAAGAAAGTGAGTCTACCTAGGATTCTTTTCTATGGATTTGGATACATGCTTGCCCATACAAACCATGTAGTATAGCTTATAAGGTCTTTGAGAAGTTTCAAATGCCAGTCTAAGGAGAGGCTACCATTTATATGTCAACTTAGAAGAAGGATTAGGTTAGTGAGAAACGTTTGAAGTAGATGAAGATCCAAGAAGCAGAGTATTGGGCTGAGCAAGATGAAAAGCATAATAGGGAGATGGAAGACAAAGAACAAACTCAATCAAGCACAGGTAGTGAAAGAGATGAGCAAAGAGGAGAAGAAAAAGGGGAGGGAAAAGGGCAGGAAATAAGAGAGGGAAGTCCACACCTGACATAGTAGGTATAACACCCTACACCCCCACCTTATGTGTTTTGACCATCCCATACTAGGGCTGATGCAGGATGCTACCATTGTTTTGTCATTTTTCTATAATCCTCACTCCTAGGGTAAATATCCTGCCTAAAATCCAGCAGGGTTTGCCTAAAATATAAGCATGTAAACCTAATATACAAGTATAATATCAAATAAAATTTATATTTCCATAATTATAAGATAATATTTATATATAAAACACTCACACCCATACTCATAGCTCTGCCCAAGATTGGAATGATATCATGATGGTAATACATCCTAGGAATCATAATGTTTCATCTACAATATGAATAATTACTATGACATGCCGTTATATTTCAGTTATACATCATGTGAAATCTTTAATCTAAAATTATACAATTACATGATAATATTATCATTACACGACTATAATATATCATGGGATTCCAACCCTAACATTCATACCATCAAAATATGTTTTACTCTTGCTCACCAGTCCCAACCCATAGTTGGGATTCTTTACCTGACCAGTCAACTAAAAATATAGAATAAAAAGGCATGAGTTTGGGCAACTCAGTAAGTAAGCAGAAATAGAAACCTAATAAGCCATAATCAATCAAAACACATGTTCTAACCTAGAACATGAATCAAATATATCACTGCATTATACTCATGAGCTTTCAATCCTCATTAGTCCAATAAATATCCATTGTTCAGGCATCAAATGTCATAATCATCACCTTACATTTTAGTCACTCTATGTTCATCATACCATACTAGGTGTCATACAAACACCATACATCAAAACTAGCATAACCTCATAACTATGCCACTCGAGCACCGGATACAATCTTACTTATCCTGGAATGCTTCTCATTCCATTACTATATACATTTACATTATCATCATCATGGAATATTCTCTATCCCATTCATTAAACAATGCATTCACATTACATAACAAGCACCAACACTTGTATAAAGAAATACTCACTATCCCTTTTTAATCCATATAATACACACAACAATATAGGGCTTACTACCTAATACCAACAAGGGATACTCTTATTCCTCTCAAACTAAATGTCATTATACATAAAACACGGGATATTTTTTATTCCCAGCAATCATATGTTCATAACATATAAATTACACTCATCATTGCCATCCAAGGAATATTGCTTATCCCCAACATTCAATAATCACAAAACATCATAAACCTAATTCTTTAAAATAGCACAGGATATCTACAATCCCTTAAACAAAACATGCATGCCCAGAAATAAACAATGGGATATTCTATATTCCCATCCATGCATTCAGCAAACAAAGCCTACTTACCTCTTGAAGAGTCATAACGCCGCTTCACAATTCGCTCCTTATCATCTTCAATTAGGCCTGCGTATGTAAAAATGACATTCACATATTAATTCATATCAATTCAATAAATTAAACTTTCAAATTGCTATCCATAAATCCAATGTTTAGTTTATATACTCTTCAAGTGTATAGCCGCACTCTAACCTTAATAACAAGACCATTTAACCTATTTTAAATACTTTCTAATTGTGTTATGTTAACACCTCTTTCATAGCCATTCATAGGCTACAATTCGATTAGTCACTTATATCACTTCCCTCTTAGAAGCATTTTTATCAAACATGTAATAAACACTACTTAATTTAGGGTTTCTCAATAGGGCATCACTAAAAATCTTCATTTCTTACAAATTCACTTTACATGTACATGATTATCATATAAACATCGTTAAAATAACTTGACTAAACTTTTAATTCAATCAATTCATGACTCACATATCCCATATACAAAAACCCTCTTTTACCCCTAATTAGGGTATAACCAAAAATCCAATTTCATTGGTCTAAATCATCTAATACTAGTCCCAAACCATCATACTACATGCATTAATCCTTTTCCCCCATTATTTTCAAAGCAATTCCACCATTTCTTCTAAAAACCACTATTCATGAAACCCTAGCCATGCATAATTTGTAATTTCTTATGCGAAATCACTATAATTATTTTATTAAATCATTCCTGCATGAATTTATAGTAATATATATATATATATCACCTTCTTCCCTAGAAATCACTATTTAAGATTTGGGTTCTAAACCCTAACAATTGAAAATTATGAAATTTCGTTGGGGAAATGATCTTACCTTCGATTTCATGCATAGCCATCCTCCTTAAAAGAAAATACAAGCTCCAAGCTCCAAGCTCCACATAGCTCCTTCCATTCAGTGGAAATCAGATCTTCTTCAAATTTTCACCATTCAAATGCCAAAAACCCATTCCTAATAGCATACTTAGATGATAATTTAGCTAAATCATCTTTTTCTCTAACAAAATAGCAAAGAATTAAGCCTAAATGGGGCTAGAATAAAGGAAGGAAAAGAACAAGGGAAAACGGAATGGTTTTGGTTGAAAAAAGTTGGCCACCCATTTTATACAGCCGACTGGTGCCACGGCACCAGAATTCGATGCCATGACACTAACCCCATTGAACCTCACCCTAGTGCCTCCTCAACGACCTGTGCCCCGACACCCATTTTGGAGCCACTGGAGTTAGTTTCCTGGCCCTCTTTTCTTCTTTGATTTTTCAACCCTTCTTTCATCATTCTTTTTCCATCATTTGTTCCACATAAAAATAACATAAAAGTCACCAAAAATTTACCTCAATTAACTTGTAAGCATGTCACATAATTATGCATATATGATTTTAGTTGGCACAATTTCATGAAACTTTTATGTAGTTCATACATAATTGAATCATTTCATTTCAAACCAAATTTCTTCATTAACCAAGTACATAATTTACCAAAATTAACACCCTAGGTGTTACAGTAAACTTCCTCCTCATCACAGGCTCCACTTGCCATGGTGTTGTCTCAACCCTCCTCCACATCTGCTAGACTATCTATGGAGGTTAGAGACCTTAGAGAGGAAGTATAATAGATTAAGAAGGATTAAGCTTGAGATATGGGTCACGTGCCCCCGAAGCTCAATCTACTCCTATCTCACATTGGGCTACACTACACTCCACCACCTTCACCTATCCCATCTGCTTCTCCTCACCATGGTTCTACTTCACCTCATCATAAGCCTCATCATTCTCCTACTCAGCATCCTATGCCATCTACTTTAACAGCCTAACCAGCTCCCAAGTCACCTCATGCTCCCATCTTTGATCCCATCTTCGAGGTGTCTCAGATTCTATCTCAAATTGAAGCTAGAGCACCTACTCAAGGGGAGATTGCTCATTCTCATTACCCTGAGACTGGATGATTTGACAAAAGGGGGGCGAAAAAAATAGTGTTAGCTACTGCTTATGGAATTTATGGATTTTATCATTATATACGTGCTTCATTATGTACTTATGGTTTTCGTGGATATATACTTGTTGTGGTATGTACTTATTGTGGTTTTTTTTTATGGATATGCACTTGTTATGTTATGTTCTACAATTTTGAGATCTATTTGAAAACATCAAATGATACTTACAATCAATGTATTGAATTTGTGATTTGGGTATTAATTTCAATATGATATATGTGGATAAATTCAATTTGCAATATATATATGCCTTAGTTTTCAAAAGGAATTATAGTAAGCATAAATCACAAAAAAATTTATTAGATAACAATCTACGAAAGATTATCTTTATACCAATGTAAAAGTAAGGATGTAAAGCTAATTATATTTTATAAAATATGAACAAAATGGTAATCATATAAGTCATAAACTTAAAGTTGAAAATACAAAATATTTGTGAGTTTTGTTAATCATCAAAAAGGGGGAGATTGTAATGCTCCAACTTGCATTAGATACTAATTACCATGTTTTGATGATTAACATGGTATGGGAAATAGTATTCAAGTGTAGAAAATTTCAAATTACAAGCCCTAGTCACTTGCAAGCCACCTGACACATTCACCTGCTGTCGCGGCCGCTTGCTAGCTGCTTGTAGTTCAATTTCTTCAATGGCTCAAGAATTTTAGACTTTATGATTTTATAGATGAGAAGCTTATGATTTATGATTATCCAGTCAAGCTGTTCTACTTCTATCTGTAAGAAGAGGATGAAGTATACAAGTTCACCATATATCTCTATGGAAAGGAGATAACATTCACAATAGAAGAGTTTGCTATATTATGAAGCTTCCTTATGTTTCCCTTGAGAAAACTTATGATAGATCATAAGTGATAGAATATCTCATAGGCAAGGCTAGTTTAGCCACAAAGAAAAGGGGCTTCACTAACAAAGAATTCTCTTTAGTGGAATTCAAGCTAGTCCACCACATTGTCACGCACTGCTTGTTTCCTAAAAATGTAGTCATGATGCTGTTAGTATAGAGGAGTGTGTTCCTGTTTATTGTATAGTCCACAATTTGGAGTATAACCTCATAGATGCAATGCTTCAATACACATTTTCTCAAAAGAATAAAGGGAATGTTCATCTACCCTATGCCATGTATCTCACAAGATTTTTTTAAATTTCATGAGATTAATCTCATGGATGATGTTCCAACATGCCCATCAAGCTATGATGAAATTAGATTGGAACATTGCGAAGAATAAGATACATCAAGTATGATGGCAATGTTTAGAGATTGATTTCAAAGATGCTTGGAATCAATGTGGAGGAACCCAAATATGAAGCTAAAGAAGAAAAGGAAGCTCAAAAAGAAGAGGAGTTAGAAAAAGAAGCTGAAGAAGAATTCTTTGATGTTTTAGGGGATAAGAAACAAGGAGAAGAGGAGGGACCCTAAGGAATGCATGAAAAGGCTCCTTATTCTAGTCAAGCTGGTGAAGATTCAGTTGCAACCCAATTTAGCACTCAAACCACTCTAGTAGCTTATATTCCTCCTCCCAAAATAGTTCTTACGCCTTCATCTTCTATTCCTCCTTCCTCTAAAGCTACTACATCTCCATTGCTTGATATTTCTTCATTATAAGCATTGCTAGCAACTAGTCTTAGCTCATTGAAGATTGACTTGCAAACTTAGATTTGAGAGAAACTCAATGTAAAACCTCCACCTTTTGCTCTAGGTCTAATAGTTCCTTTGAATGATGAATCCCAATTCACTCCCACAGATGACAAGAAAACACCAACACCTTGAAAAATTATTGCTGAAGGCTTGATTGATGAAGTTTACATTTTTATGGTTGATAACTAACTTTTCATAATTTCCATCAAACTTTAAATTAACTTTGCTTGCCTTTGAAACATTTTTTCATTCATACACATGTGAATTTTAGTTTAATTTCATATTGTTCTCTTTTATTCCTTGTGCATATGTGCATGCTCATCTATTTGCTTCTCCACTTTATCTTTCTTCTTTTGCTTCTAACAAAAAAGGGGAGATACTTTGGAAGCACATTGATAGGGGGCGGACAAACTTTTTAAGTTATTCATTTTTGGTTTTGTCATCATCAAAAAGGGGGAGAATTATTTCACTCTTGTTTTGATAATAAACAAACATGGATAAGTTGATATTAAATCAAACTTGGATAACTTGATGTGTTTGAGAATTGAATAATGATTATCTAACAATTGAAGGATATGATGTGGACTGGATTGACTCAAGTCATTACAAATTACTAAGTGTGTTTGAAATGCAAGTAATAGGTGCATTGGAGAATATAGTTGAATTCCTAAGATGGAAATTCAAAATGTAGTGAATGATTTGTTTTTTCATTGAATGTTTTGTTCTGTTTGTGTGATTGGATGAGTGTAAATAGAATATGGTATGTGGTATGTATGTAATGATATGGTACGTTCAAATGTGATTTATTTCAAGGCTAAGTCAAAACATTGATAGATTGCATATCCATTGATGTTTTCTATGGAATTTAGTTTTTGAGTAAAATTAAGTGAAGTTGATACCTTGAATGATTTGAATCAAAAGAGAGACAAATTAGGCAAAGTTGAACCTTGACTAATTTAAATCTGATGAAGTTGAAACCTCGACGGATTTAAAAATGGTGAAGTTGAACTTCGATTAATATCCAAACAAAGAAAAATTTAGTAAAGTTAAACCTAAATGGATTTCATGTGAAGGCAAAACATTGATGGTTATTGAAAAACATCGATGGATTTTTTGCATAATAGGCAACTACAAAGGCCCGATTCTCTTGTCTCCTTTGACTCATTATTTAACCTCTTTGAGAAAAATCTCTTAGTGGTTGCTGTGCTATAAAATTAAGGTGGAGAAAAAGAGAATCTCGTAGCTCAGATCTATAACAAAGATTTGAAATTATTAATCTCTATTTTACAAGTGAACAGGATCATCTTGGATGGTGTGAATTTCATAGACGCTTAGAGTCACCTGTGGTGTTGATTGGTTGTAAACTAATTTTGTTTATTCTTTCATGATATTCAAACAAAGTGATAGTTTGAATCATTACAAAGTGTTTAAGTGATCCAACTATAGAAACCACTTGGAGTTGTAAATCCATAGGATAGAGAATCCGCGCCACTTCTAACTTTGGGATTAAGTTGACTAGTGGAACCCAAGTCAAGGAATTTGACTTAGACAATGGAATAAGTGGGATTTGCCAAACCACTATAATTATTGTGTCTTTAATTTTATCTATGTAGTTTAATACTCTGGTGGAATTGCCATGCATCTATTAATTCTGATTGCCATAGTATGGGACCAACACTTTCTTTTCTAATACACTCTCATTCCTAATGCAATCTTTTCAAATGAAGCCTTACTCAATTATAATCTCTCATCTAGAACTTTCACTTTATCTTGATTAAAATGCCAATTAGAAAAGTAGCACATCATGAATAAATATTATTAGTCTCGTGTTATGGCTTAAGCAAACAAAGTTAATGAAAGTATGTTAAATGCACTACAATGTCAACCATTCGGATAAAATCAAGAACACAAAATTTATAGTGGTTCGGTAATTCCTACCTACTCCACTCTTTAAGTCAAATTCTTAGACTTGTTTCCACTATTCAACTTAATCCTAAAGTTACAAGTGGTACAAATTCTCTGTTCTTTGAACTTACAACTCCAGATGGTCGTATAGTTGAATCACTTACACACCTTATAATGATTCAAACTATCTCTTGGTTTACAACCCAAACCAAGGTACAATGAATACATAGAAGGAAATAATAAGACTAAGCTTACAACAAATTTGACAGAAAGGTGACTTCTAAACTTCAATAAAATTCATGGCTTTCACTTCAATCACCTTATAGATCTTAGGCTTTAGATTATCACTTATTCACTCATAAAAATTTTATTTTTCTTCAACCAATCTCCCATTAAATAGCATAGTAACTTTCAGGAAATTTTTGTTAGTCCCAAAGCTTAGGCAAATACCCAAGAGGAGATGGGTGAATTGGTTACTTAAAATTTTGCTTAATCCCTTTAGAATCAAGCATCTCTCTAGCAATCAATCTAATCACTCAATCAATGAACAAATAGATAAGACACAAGGATTTTTATAGTGGTTCAAGTAAACACTCTATTCCATTCTTTAAGAGTACTCTTCTCTTAGTGTTTTGGGTTCCACTATTTTTAATAGCAGAAATACAAAAGTGCACCCTGCACTCTTTTAGATTCTAACTCTAAAGAGCATATCTATAGTGCTTCCAGCACTTTTCTAGATTCCGGCTCTAGGGGGCATAAACACATTGCTCCCAACACTCTTTTAAATTCTAGCTCTAGGGAGCATAAATAGCTCTTGTCTAGACTCAAACAATTATAGCTCTTCTCGAGTCTAGTCTCAACCACTAGCTCAAGGAAATTACAATAAATGAATATCAAAAGTTAAAGCACAGATACTTCTCAAGAAGCATAGGGGAAGGTTATTAAAAATTAAATGCAGAAGTAAATGATCTTCCTAAAAGATGGTTGACAGCCTTTAAAGAAACTAGAGGAAGGTTTGAATGTAAAGTTCTTGACTCTTGAAAAATAGCAAAAGGTTTTGACTTAGATTAGTAAATGCTCTCAAGAATGTATTGAATATTTTCCTTGATTATTCTTCTTGATCCAACAATGCTGCATTTATAATTGCTTTGCATTCTAGTCATTAGTGGTAGGGAACTCCATTAATGATAGAAGGCTGTTCTGTTTAATACATTTGAATTCTCTAACTTTTGCTTAATCCTTGTCTATTAAAATGCTTGCAGCGTTGACCTTGGAAAAGATGATTTCCTAATTTTTAGTAAGTATCAGTGGAAGAGTTGCTACAATAGATGATCTTTCATCAATATAGAAAGGGTGTCATTAATGCTGGATAAAGACCAACAATTTAATTTGTCCATTGCTCATCTTCACTTATGAAAGACAAAGCATCTGTCTAGTTGTTCATCAAACAAAGTCCCTCTGTCTTCCAGTTTGTTCATAGTAAGTAGTAGACGAATCATCATTCCATCACTTTGTCTATTGGATTGTCTATTGTAAGTAACAGATGAATTGTAGAAGTACAGATGAATTGCCTTTTCAGTACTTCATTTGTTGGATTGTTTGTTGAATTTTTGAGGCGCAAACAAACTATCTTTTCAGTACTTCGTCTGTTGGATTGTCTGTTGCAAGTAACAGATAGACTATAGGACTGTGAACAAATTGTCTCTTCAACACTTTGTCTGTTGAATTGTCTATTGTAAGTAACAGACAAATTGTTAAGGCGCAGATAAATTATCCTTTTATCTATTGAATTGTCTATTGCAGGTAGTAGATGAATTTAGAGGTACAGACAAATTCCATTACTCCATCAGATGAACTCCACTACTCTGCTAGACAAACTCCACTTCTTGGCTTTCATTTATTTTTAATGGATGATCATTGGCTTCGTGAGTTGTTCGACTATGGCTCACTTATGACAAACAAAGTCTATTGTATGCACGCTATTTTGCATTCATGATATATAATCTCCACTTTGACAAATGAATAGAAACTGAACTATTTCCTTTTCATTTAAGCTTTATCTATAACGGTACTTAGTCTTTTGCTTTTGCACTAGCCCAAGTCTTTTTAGTCAGATAGATTTACACCTAGGAATATCTTCTCTATGTTCATTTTTCTGTAAAGCCTGTAATTTTATTTTGCATGCTAAATGCTTGGCAATAACCATTAGTATATAATCTTTAATCAAGTTTTGTTTGTCATCAAAACAATGCATTTATGCTAACAATTTTTTTCCTCAAAGAAGTTAAAGAATAAGTTAAAAATGACAAAAGAACTGAAACTACATAACTGCCTATAACAGACGAAAACCATCAAGGTTTAACTTTGCTAGATTAGTCCTTAACTAATAATTAGTTGAAGTTCAAATATCATTAGATTTGAATTTGTCGAGGGTTGAAAATATAGTTCATAAAAAACATTGATGGATTTTGCAATTCGTTGATGTTTGTCCTTAGTTGGATTGTCACATTTTGACAAAGATCCTTTACAACCTTCCAACACACATATTTCACCAATCCTTCTAACATTCCAAATGTACAACTCTTTCAACCATCTGCATATGTAAACCATTCAATACACTCTCTATAATCATTCATCCACAATACAATCATTCACCCATACTTCAATCATTTATCCATAATATAATCATTCATACCAATCAATCCAAGCAAGTGTGGATTCCATTTAGGAAACCAACTCTTGTTTTTCACTTGCAACCTATAAACACAAATACTTCAACCTATGTGACATTTAATCCTTCAATCTTGCAGGGTTAGATAATCATTTCACCTCACATACTTGACACATCAAGTTATCCATGTTTTCAACATCAAAATAGGAAATAAAAGTCAAACAATTATCCCCCTTTTTGATGATGACAAAACAAAAAATGGATAAACAAAAAATGTTATTCCTCCTGCCATCAAAATGCTAAAGAGGTGGATGCAAATGTATAAAAGATGAAATTATTATTAATGAACATGCATTGATGGACAAGAATAGACTTATATCAAGATGAAAGATTATGAATGTCAATAGTCATAAGTGTCTAACCATTAAAAAGTGTTCAATGAGTTTAGAGGTTAACTTAAAATGTGATCAAAGTAAGAAAAATTATTTCACTATTTAGAAATTGCAATTCAATCTTTGGAAGCTTTCAAGAGCTAGGAGTTTTCTTGTCTTTCTTTGATTGGAGTTTGATTCATCACAAAAGGTACTGAGAGTTGAAAATGTTTGAATTTGCTTTCGAATGTACGCTTGCAAATCAGCCCTAAGGGATCCAAGACTTATTGCCAGCAATGTTCGTAAGGTAGAAACATCAAGCATAGGACAAGTAGTAGCAGTAGCAGTTGGAGCAATATTTGGAGTGACAACAAGGAGGGGTAGGAACTATAATGATAGGAGCATAAATGTTAGTAGTTGGCATGGTTTGAGTATTTGATTGAGTAATTGCTGAATCCTCTATGCCTTGAGGAATCCTCTCTATCTTTCTAAGGGACCCCTCCTAGTCTTCCAGATCCTCATCCCCCAGAATGTCTTGAAAGTTATCTCCTTCATCTTCATATTCAACATCATCTCCAAAAATTGGTTCCTTAACATCTTCTGCAACATTCTCTCCAACAACTAGTTCCTCAACATTTACTTCAGGAATTTTAGATATCAACCTACATATAGTATCATCATTATTCATGTATCTCATCCTTCTTGAAGTTTCATCATAGCTAGATGGACAGGTTGGAATGTCTTCACTAAGATCGATATTGTAGTGCATGAAAAACCTTGTGAGATACATCATATGGTAGATGACTATTGCTTCTTGTCTTTTGATTAAACATGTATTCTAGCACTACTTCTACCAAATCATACTCCAGATTGTAGACAATGTAATAAACAAGATCACATTTTTGTTTGCTTTCCGCATAATGTCCACCATTTCGTGGAAACAAGCAATGTGTCACTATGTGATTTACAAGCTTGAACTCCATTGAAGAGAACTATTTATTGGTGAATCCTTCTTTCTTAGTAGATGACGATGCTTTGCCAGTTAATTATTCAAATAGTTTTGCTTGTCATATATATTCTTAGATATGACATAGGGAAACTTCATAATATTTGCAAGCTCCTCTTTTGTGAAAGTGATCTCGTTTCCTTGAAGATAGGTTGTGAACTTGTAGACTCGATCTTCACCTTCTACCTATAGTAGGTAGAAGTAAAACAACTTTAGCAATTCATCATAGATCATGAGTCTTTCTTCCATAAACTAATAGATCCCAAAATCCTTTAACCATTTTACAAATAGAAACCCCTCTCTCTCAAAAAATGAATAATCAATGAATTTTCCAAAAGTGTACTTCTTCTTTGTTAATTTTTGTTTAAAGTTAATCCTATCCTAATTGTTTCTGAAGTTCTTTAGGCTAGGATTTTTGGAGGTGATTTTTTTTGGAAGTTGTGATGGTTCTCTGGGTGTTGAGTGGATTTCTTTAGAGTGAATTTTCTAGGAGTTGTGTGTTGAACACAACCTCTTTAATAGGCTCTATTTTGATGATGAATATATTTAACCAACTAAGTTTTGATGATAAGTAAAAGCATATGAGTGAAAGTTTAAGCTATTAATCATAATTCCCCAAGTGTGTAGTAACAAACAATACATTAGGAAAATAGTATAAGTGGATAGCACACAATGTAGATTTCATTAGACATAAAGATCCATAGCATCATATCTATAAAGGAAGAAAACACAGATGCCCGAAAAAAAAAGAATGACACTGAAACTTTAAAAACAACTTTAGTTGAATTCAAACAAAATTGAGCTCATAAAGATCAAAGTCAACAAGTGAATAAAACTCAATAGGTTTGAAGAATCTCAATTGAAGACATGTCATCTAGACTGCTTCAGACAAGTATTCTAGGCCAAGCATTCAGTTAAAGGATATGTTCAGTATCAATCAAGCTCAAAAGATATTTTGGACACACTCAAGGACACTGCTAAAATCAATCAAATGAACACTAAGGATA
Organism: Pouteria campechiana; assembly: GCA_036873735.1. Lineage (NCBI taxonomy): Eukaryota > Viridiplantae > Streptophyta > Magnoliopsida > Ericales > Sapotaceae > Pouteria > Pouteria campechiana. The sequence continues at coordinate 16,915 of JAYJMB010020006.1, forward strand.
GGACATAATCTGATTTCAAGTGAAGGCTCAAACATTGCAAAAGCAAAGACTTGGAAATCATTAACAAAGAAAAGAAGGTTGCAAATGGCATGATCAACTTAGACATGCAATCCAAAAACAAACACTGATATAGTGAGAAGTCAAGACATCAGGATCCTAAGTCTGGATATTTAAAATGCTAAGACTCAGACTTTGCAAATGCAAGCAAAGCCTGAAATCATAACTCCAGTCATAGAGATTAGAAATCAGACACAACCATCTCATCTCCAGACTTAGGCAAAGCTCAATTGTACAAACAAGGGAACTCATGCTAGTCTAAGATTGAAATTATAATTCCATACATAGCAAACCATTTCCAGACATGGCGATTCACTTCAAGGCTGTATATAAGTTTGTTGATAAGCTTGTGAAAAATTAACCCATATAAGAGTTTGTTGGTAAGCTTGGAAAAATCAACTGGTGATTAGTGGAACCTGGGTACAGTAAGTGAGGTTAACTCAGAGAGATGAGTAAGTGCTGCATGATTCATTTCTTAATTATTATAGCACTTTAGTTTTATATTGGCTAAGATTTTAAAAGCTCAATTCACCTCCCCTCTTGAGCTACCTTAGCATGAGTCTTAGCTACCTTAACTGCTTGAAGAGATCCCAATGGCTAACATATTGAATAATACACCCGCAAAGGGATAATTCATTTCTAGACCTCCATACTTCGATGACACTAATTATGGGTCTTGGAAAGTAAAAATGCAAAATTTCATAATGGCCATAGATTACTAGTTGTGGCTCATCAATGGAAATGGCAAGATAGTCCTTAGTAACATATATCAACACACCCCAGAGGAGATACATGCTATAGAAAAGGATGCCAAGGCTAAACATTATTTTTATTGTGCATTATTTTCTTTAGAGTTTGATAAAATATCTATATGCAATTCTATTAGTATTACAATATATGATTTTGATGATAACAAAACTTGTATTAAAATATAACATATGTATGCTTTAATTATTAACAATCATATACATAATTTAATAAACAATAATGAGAAGTATATACATAATCACGAATGTTTAATTATGCAAACATACATCTTCTATTTAATGGTGCACTAATGCTCTAATTTGTTAAATTATACTAAGCACTATATTCAATTAGGTTTTCATATTATGTAACTAAATAGAGATGTATATTATCCTTGCTTTATAACATATTAAAATCTCAGGCGGATAAAATATATTACATTAATAAATCTGAAAGCTAACAATGTAGAAAGTGCAGAAAAGTTCTAAGTGCAGGATCACAATCATCTACAACAAATTGCTACAACTACTTACTACATTTCAAAGAGGTTGAATTGAGGAAGATCTTGGAGGAAGAAGAAGAAAACAAAAGGTTTGAAGACAAGCAACAAGAAAGGTTGCATTATCTAAGAGAAAGCTTCCATGAACAAAAGTAATAAGAGAAAAATAAGGCTTCGAAGATGTGCTACAATGAGTTTGTGTTGTTTGTTAAATCCAAAGAGAAACTTTCACAGAAAAATGCAAGATAGAAGTAGTTGAAGATGAAGCCATAGTCAAGAAGCATAAAGTTGTTCAAGAAATTCAAACTATCTATACTAACCAAAAAAAATTTATCTGAGATAAAGAAAGAAGAAGAAGCTCCATCAAACACTTAGATAAAGGAAGAAAAAAGGAACTACCACCCAGACAATGATGTACAAAGTGAAGAAAACTTTGTCTGGCCAATAAATTTAGAAGAATGGATTCATTTGAGGACAAAAAAGCAAAATGAACAAACAAAGGAATTCAACTTCTGTTGATCCAAGACAAACAAATCAAGAATGAAGAAAGCAAGAAGTTGCAGAAGTAAAATCGTTTTGATGTTCAAAGAATGTAGAACTCCACTTTGTATATGGATCAAAAATTCATCTATTACTTATTAGTTAAACCAATAGACAAAGTGGAAGATGAAGTAGAAGCTGCACAGTGAGGATAGACAAAGCTGAACAGACAAAGAGCTGCTTGGACAAAAATGGACTTCAACATACAAAGACACGTTCATCCACAACTTACAATAGACAAGCCTATATGCAGCATGCAAAATAACTAGTCTAAGACAATGCAGAGAAGAGTTTATCTATCACTTAAATTAGACAAATACTGCACTTCGTCTGTTAGAGCAAGACAAAGTAGAATTCGTTTGTCACTTCCAACATATAAATGTGGAACAAAAGAAGAATATCACACTTTGTCTATTCGTATAGACAAAGGAGAGTTTGTCAATTAACTAATCTGACTTCATCTGCGCCACCTAGAGTTCATCTATTATTTACAATAGATAAAGCATATGCACAAAGGATTGACCAACTGACAAATCTCCTAGAGGAAATTAGGCAGACAATGAAAAGTTTGTCTATCGTTTAGTTCGACTTCATTTGCGCCATTCAACATTCGTCTGCTACTTACAATAAACAAATCATTCTTACGAAGGATCGACTAATAGAAAAACTAATGGGAGAATCCGTCTGCAACTTATGACAGACAAATGCAAACAGAGAGAGAGGCTGTGACTTGTCAAAGAAAAATTGATTCATGTGACTTACATCCAAATGACATCTTCACTTGTGCTATCATTATGCAAACTTATTTCAGTCACCATTTTTGGCAACAAGTAGCGCTACAGGTTTTTCAAGCTGTGACAAGTCATAGAAAGAACACTTTTTGACACAACTCATCTTTCTCTCTAAACGATAATGCAGAAGCTTGAGACAAGTCAGAAAGACCTAAACTTCAACAACAGAAATCTCAATAGTCTTATTCATTCAAGGCTGCTCTTGTTTCTGCATTCAATGGAACCTATCTTCTCCAATGGTCAAAATTATGAAACAACTATTTAAGGAGAAAAGGTGGAACGATTCAAAGGGTGAAGGAATACTTTTTAGATGAGATTAATCTTATGCAAATCCTTCCACCCAATCCAAGAGCTTAAATCTTCAGTTATCTATCATTGAGCTTAAACCTTCATATTCTTAATGACTATTATCTATAAATTATGGGAAGATCTTTGTATTACATAGAGCTAAAAAGAGAACAAATCTTCCTTGATGCTTGAGAGAAATACTATATAAAAGAGTATAAGTTTTTTGGTAAACTTGAAACCAGAGAGTTATTAGTGATCTCTAAAAAACTAACAAGTTTGCTAGTGATCTTTGAAACCACTGAGTTTCCTAGTGAACTTGTGGAACCAAAAGAGTGTTGGGAGCAATAAGTTTACACCCCCTGGAGTTAGAATCCAAAAACGTGTTGAGAACATTATTTATGCCCCCTGGAGCAGGAATCCAGAGGAGTGCTAGGCGTACTTTGTATTTCTGTTATATGGGATATAGTGGAACCCAAGGCACAATGTGTGTGTGCTCTTGGAAGAGTGGATGTAGGGATGAGGTTCCCGAACTACTATAAAAATCGTATTATTTGTATATATGTTTGCTTGCTTGTTTTATCTTTCATGCACTTTACTATTTTTATTATCTATCTTATAATGTACCACACGCAATCATGAAAAGAGGAAAATGTCTTAATAGGGTTTAAGCAATGAATTTTTACATACCCAATTCACCCCTCCCTTCTTGGGTTAAGCCACACTATGAGACTCTACAAATTCTATTAAAGATATATGGGAAACTTTGAAAATTATTTATGATAAAACTAATCAGGTCTAACATACCATGTCTAGCATTGAAATATAAGAAAGGGAGAAATCAGAAGATTCAATACTTGAAAACACAAAGGAAGCCAAAGGAGAACAAATCAACACTATTGGCTTTATGGCAATTCATGATAATGAGGCATTCTTTGAATATGAAACTCCCAACTTCCAAGAAATATTAGAGGAACTGAATGATGATTTCAAAGTATTAAAAAACAAACACAAAGAATTAGAAAGGAGATGCTTAAAATGACCAATGAATGCTCCAGATTGAAGGAAGAAAATGCTTTGCACAAGAATAAACTTTGTACCATTGATAAACTTGAGCAAGTCAAGGCAAAGAACAATGCTTTGAGAAAAACCTTGACCTCCACCTTATTGAAACTAAAACTAATGAGGAAAGGTGGACAATAACAAAAAAAAAAGGAATGATTATTCTGGAAGAAAGTTAAAGCCCAAACAAAATCTAATTTGGGTCCCCAAAAATGTTGCCAATGTTGTAAATGCCATACAAACTCTAGATAACAACTTAGTGGCGCTAAGGAAATCATGGGTACCAAAGTATGCAGCCACCAACCATTTTGACCCATTCCCAAATGGGTACCAGAAGACTTAGAATAACATTTCAGTGTAGGTGTGGTTGAGGACCACAAGATATAACTTGTGACATATCAATCATGGTTGCTCAAATGCACATGACAAGAAATAGGTAGCTACACATATTAGATTACTATGCATAACTTACATATGATCAATATATGATGCTCTTAGTTATGAATTTTAATCACATGTTTATGTGCATAATAATCATTCATTCCATATAAGCTTTCGAATGATATATGATAAATGATAGATTAAATGATCATTTAATTTAATAGTTAAATTATTCTAAATAATATTTTAAACATTAATTAAACCCATAAAACATTATATACATTTCATATCTTTAATGCCTACAAGCAAAATTCACACTCTCTATCGTTGGAATTTTGTAACACCTAAATTTTTAATCCATGTCTGGAATTTCCCCCCATGTTCGAAAATCCAATCTCCATGTTTGAAACATATTCCCATATTCGAAATCTCTTAAAACCTTAAGATAAATAGCTAAGTCTCTTCTAGACTTCAACCTAGACATCATCTCTCATTCACTGTGTTCGAAACCCCATCCATAGAGAAGACGATTTAGGTTCTTGTGACATTTAAACATCTCTTTGTCGCTCATTTCTCCATCTCTGCTTTTCCCTATGTCATCAAAGCTCTACTAAAAAAATCCATAAATCCATCTCTTCCTCATCTTTATCAAAGCCCTAAAAGCTTCGTCTACTGCATCATAGATGAAATGAATGAATTAAGAATGGTAGCAGCATTAACATCTACTGAGTTAGGAAGAAGAAGAAGAGAAAGAGAGGAATAAGAAGTAGAAGCATCTCCTTCATAGAGAAGAAGGTTGAATGATAATCATCTATTGGAGGTAATTTTCCAAAACAATGAATCAACCTATAATAGTTTTGTGAATGTGTATGAACAAAAAAAAGGTAGTGAAAGAAAGGATCCTTAATTTTGAGAAACTCAGTGAAAATGATTTGAATATGGAAATATGTAGATGGATGAAAATCTAAGGGTGGACCGATTTCTTAAGTTGTAGTGAAAAATGTTCCAAGAGAATGGTGAAAGTATTATTCTACAACTATAATTTGAAATTAAAAAAATCATGGACAGGAGATAAAATAAGAGATTTATCTCTTGAAAGTATAAGGGAGTGTTCGAATTTCCCTATAATCAAAAGAGAAGAAAAGGATTGGCCTAAGTCTAAAAAATAGCTATTTTCAAACTAAACCAAAACAGAAATTGGATATGAAGTAAAGAGTCTGCATCCCAGCTATCTCGACATGAATTTGAGAATGAACCATATTCTATTCATAAATAACATCTTTCTAAAAACTAGTGCAAGAAAGATGCAGAATGTTATGGTACTGAAAAAATAGAAGGAAAATAGACCTGGCAAAAATAATTGCAAATCATTTGTATTAGGTCAAGACAACTAAAAGATTTTCTCTTCCCTATGGAATGATTCTAACAAAATTCCTATGGAGAGTAGGAGTAGACTTGTCAGATGAAGAAGGAAGAAGTTAAGAGCTCAGATGTAATGAATGAAGTGAGCTTGAAGAAAATAGGTTCCAAAAGAACCAAGCCATTTAAGAGAGCAAAAATTGAAGCATGAATAACAGAAAGAATAGAAAAATAACAACCTGCTGCAACTGCAAAAGTAAGGGAAGAAATTGTAAGAGAAAATCTAGAATTAATTTCCATTGAAAGAATAGAGGAAATAAAAATAGAACTAAGAGAAGAAGAAGAAGAAGAAGAAGAAGAAGAAGAAGAAGAAGAAGAAGAAGTCATAGTTGAAATGAGAGGGACAACAGCAAGAGTAGATGAGATGCAAAGAGAGAATGTAAATATAAGACAATAACATAAGAGATGAAGCTTAGACAGTAGAAACTCAGGAAGCCACAACAGAAGCAACAACTTTTCCTTCTCTAGTCAGATCTTCATTCTACACTTCTACGAACTTTGAGGGTAAACTGAAAGACATTGAAGAATCTGTCTTAGCTCTAAATGTCAAGATGGACTCAGTATGTCAAAAGTTGGATATTCTCACCTCATTGGTAGAATCCATCAAAAGCCAATCCAAGCATGCTCAGTCCACTTCTCAATCATCACTTGCTCATGATCTCAGAACTTCTCCACCTCTAAGATTTCCTCAATCTCATCACTCACACCACACCCCATCTCATCATTCCTTACCTTCCTCTCCTACTCATGAGCCAAGACCTGCATCACCCATAAGGTCTGCTCATCCCACAGGTGCACCCTCTTCTCCTCATTTCACATCTCACACCTCTCCACTCCCCACTTCTCCCATTGTTACCATTCTTCCACAAAAATGACCTCAACCATCCAAGTCCACTCATCCTCCTCTGACTCAGTGTCCTCTATCTCTAGTTCAAGTATCCTAATAGCCAGAATCTGTAATTCTTTAAGGACCAAACCCAAGAAAACCTCTCATTCACCTTCAACACAATCACTCCATAAAACCTCTCCATCTCCGTCTCAAGTTACATCACAATCCTGTCCACAAAAAGCTCCTTCTCCACCTCCTCAACCTACCACTCAACCTCTTCTTGTAGTTTCTCCTCTACCTCCACCTCCACCTCCATTTGCATCTTCTCAATCCTCCATCCCTCAACACTAGTTTGTCAGGGTGTCACTCAAACTCTTCCTCAATTCTCTTAAGCACCACCTCCAACTACTAAAATCAGAACTATTCCAAAGCTCACCCCTAAATCTTCCACAGCTACACAAAGAGATGCCAATTACGTTGTCATCACAGAACTCTCCATGTATAAAAATTTTTGAAAAGAGTCATCCAATTCTAGTCATGGCAGTAGTTCCATCTATAATCTCCCCAAATGTGTCTATTCCACCTCCTAGAAAACTTGAGTAGAAATTAGAATGACTTAGGGAGAAATAAATGCTAGAGTAGCAGTGAATAAAGCCATTTCTTTCAATATGGAAGCTCAAAAAGCACCTTTTACTCATTTGGATGTTCCTTTCCCTCATTTTGATGATCCTGAATTCATGACTCAAACATCGCAATAATGAAGAAACCTTTTCCTAGAGGTTTCAAACCTAAATGTATTCCAAAAGTTAATAGATGTCTAGAGGAATTCTTAGTGAAGTTCAAGCCCCCCGAACCTTCAAACCCTCCTCCTTCAATAGAAATTAATCCTCTAGCTCCTATACAAATTAAAAGAGAGTCACCACAATACTTCATTCCTGTAACAGACACTCTAAATCCAAAATTCTATTATCTTATAGAAAGAATGTATATGGAGTGTCGAGATGCAGACCTACTACTCACACATCTAGGCTACAGAGAAAGACTTAGGGTTGTTGTTTCTAAATATGAATATCCTTATGCTAATTCCTCCATGCCCAAATCTTCCACTTATCTTGCTCCTTCCTCTTCTTCCAGTCCAACCATCACATCATCATCCTCATCAACACTCCCTCCTCCTGAATCCAGTCTCTCTTCTTCTCCAAAACTCTCTCTATCAGATTCAAAGTTTCAGCTTTCAAATCCTCCAAAATTCCTCTTTCTAAACCTCCTTCTAAACTTTTTTCCAAACCTCCTTCCAAAAATTTTTCCAAACCTCCTTCCTAATGTTCTTCACACAAACTAGTCACACCTTTGCCCATCTACTTAGGTAAAGAGGAATATCTTCGTAGGGTTGCTGCAAACAACAAGGTTCTTCAAGAAAATCAACTTCCAGACTACCCTCTGTTGCTCAATCTTGAGTATATGGCTTATGTGAAGATTCTTCCTCCTCTCATTCCTTCAACAACAATACCTATTTAGTCAATAATAGCTCAATCCATATTGGCAACCATGGTCACTACTGAAATAGATCCTCAAGTATCTTTCAAAAGACCAAAGATGACTATGTTCAAGAAATAGGATCCCAAACTCAACAAATAAACTGATAAAAAAATTTTAACAATTTTTTTGTTCATTGATGTATATGATCACAAATTGTACAATTTTTCTCTCATCAGTGAAGTATATTTTAGTTCAAACATTGCATGTCTCTTACAACTCATTAACACATTTTATATAAATTGCATTTTTTTGTTACACTTTACTCCCTTACTCTTCTACATACTCTATCTTTTTGATTTTAACAAAAAGAGGGATAAATATAAATAAAGACTATGAATGAAAAGAACCAACACAAAGATAAAGTCCATTCATTGAAAGAGAGATTAGAATATCTTGTTAGATATTCACTAAGTTAGGGGCAATTCTGTCATATATAAATTATCTCAAATTAGTTCCCATGCATGTTCTTATTTTATTGTTTAAAAGGGAACTCACTTAGATGTTTTGTCATCATAAAAAAGGGGGAGATTATTGAACCAGCTAAGTTTTGATGATGAGCAAAAGCAAATGAGTGAAAGTTTAAGCTACTGATCATTGTTCTCCAAGTATGCAGTAACAAATAATACATTAGGGAAATAACATAAGTGGACAGTACACAATGTAGATTTTATCAAAGACAAAGATCTACAATATCATATCTATAAAGGAAGAAAATGTAGATGCTCAAACAAGTGAATAAAACTCAATAAGTTTGAAGAATGCCAACTGAAGACATGTCATCTAGATTGCTTTAGACAAGTATTCTAGGCCAAGCTTTTAGTTGAAGGACATATTCAGTATCAATCAAGCTCAAAAGATATTTTGGACACACTCAAGGACACTGCCAAAATCAATCAAATGAACACCAAGGATAGGATATAATTTGATTTCAAGCGAAGGCTTGAACATTGTAAAAGCTAAGGCTTGTACATCATTAACAAAGAAAATAATGTTGCAAATGGCATGATCAACTCAAACATGCAATCCAAAAATAGACACTGATATAGTGAGAAGTCAAGACATCAGAATCCTAAGTATGGATATTCAAATGCCAAGACTTAGACTTTGCTAAGGTAAGTAAAGCTTGAAATCGTAACTCCTATCATAGAGATTAAAAATTAAACATATTCATCTCATCTTAGACTTAAACAAAGCTCAATCATGCAAATAAGGGAACACATGCTAGTCCAAGACAAAATTATAATTCTAGATATGGCAAAACATTCTCGGACATGGCGATTCACTTCAAGACTTGACCGAATATGGTGCTGCAGGCTAAACGGTTTATCCAAGTCTGAAATAATAATTTCATACAAGGCTACTCAAATCTAGACATGGTGAATCATTAGAAGAAAGAAGTCAGCTGCAAGCCAAGTATTAGTCCAAGTTCAAAATTTAATTCCAGACATGATTATTTGAACCCAAACATGATGGTTCACTTTGAGACATGGCCAAGCAATCAGTTTCTAGCTGATTGAGTTAAGCAAGTCCGAAAACTTAACTTCAAATATGGAAACTGAACTTAGACATGGCACAATAGATTTCAGACATGAAAACCAGCGAGAAAGCTCTAATAGACAAAAAATCCTATCGATTCACTCACATTAAATAAACTGTCTTCTCCAATGTGAAGAATTCAAATTAAGCTATAAAAGGAGTAAAGAAGGGTCATTCTAAGAAGATACAAGAATAAGATATCTTTGAGAAAAGAAAGAAAAGAAAAACAAGAGCACTTACTCTTAGAGATTAAGTTTTCTTCCAACTCCACAATGCCAAAAAGTTATTTGCATTCAAAGCTTATTCTCTACAACAACTTAAGGGAGTCTGAAACTCTTTGTATTTATTGCTATACATTTTACTATTGCATTTAACTATGTACAAATTCAACCTATGTAAGAGGCATTTCCTATTGTACATTTTTTTTATAGATTGGGATAGCAAGCAATGGACTTGTTGACTGTGTATAAGTTTGTTGGTTAGCTTTGAAAACCAACTAGGAAAAGTTTGATGGTGAGCTTGTGAAAAAACAATCTATGTAAGAGTTCATTGGTAAGCTTAGAAAAACCAACTGGTGATTAGTGGAACCTGAGTACAGTAATGGAGGCTGACTCAATGAGAGGAGTAGATGCCATGTTGTGGGTTGAACATTTATAAAATACCTGTGTTCTCTATGTTGCATGATTCATTTCTTAATTATTATAACACTTTAGTTTTATATTAGCCAATATTTTAAAATCTCAATTCACCCCCCCTCTTGAGCTACATTAGGACGAGACCAACATTGTGATGGTGGATTTTGTTGTGGCTTTGGACTTTGAGGGTAATGGAGAGGCTAATTTCTTGGTTGGAATCTTCTTTGATGTTTTGGTCTAGAGAAGCAACCATTGGTGATGGAGAAGTTAATATAGGATCTTCTATAGATCAATTCTGCTCAACTCTATCTATGGAGCCTTCCTTGTTGGAATTTTTGAAGGTTCTTCTATACATATATCTCTAGTTCTTCTTCTTATTTTGGGAGCAGGTGGAAGCGAAATAGAGGATTCATCCATATTCCTCTTCCCTTTTTCCTTATACATAGCTTGAGGTTTGGAGATAACAACTTTCTTATAGATTGATTGAAACAAATAAAGAATTTAAGAAATTTAAACAATGAGAAATCTCTTAGCACAAATGCATGGTTTCAATGACAAACAAAACTTAATTAAAGATTACATACTAATTATTATTGCCAAGATTTTAGTATGCAGAATCAAGTTGTAGAGCCTTATGGAAAAATGAGCATAGAAAAGATATTACAAGGTGTCAATCTGTCTGACTGAAAAGCTTGGGTGAGTGCAAAAGCAAAAGATGAAGTACCACTATAAGACAAAGCTAAAATGAAAAGGAACCAACCAAGTTTCCATCCATCTGTCAAAGTAGATATTATATCTAAAGAAAGCAAAGTAGGGTGCATTCAACAGACCTTGTTTATCATAAATGAGCCACAATCAAGCCAGTGATCATCTTTTAAAAATAGACAAAGGCAGAAAAGTGAAGATCGTCTGGTAGAGCAGTGAAGGTCATCTGGCAGAGTAGTGAAGTTTGTCTGGTGGAGCAATGATGTTTGTCTTTAACTCTAAACTCATCTACTATCTGCAATAGATAATTCAACAAACAAAAGGATAGTTTATCTATGCCTTAATTATTTGTCTGTTACTTACAATAGACAATCAAACAGGAAAAGTGCTAAAGAAAATTCATCTGTGCTCTACAAGTTCATCTGTTACTTATAAAAGACAACCCAACAAATGAAGTGCTAGAAAGATGAATCATCTATGACTTCATGATTTGTTTGTTACGTGGAATGATCAAACCAACAGACAAAGTGATAAGAAGACTATTCATCTAAAATGACTTGATTCATTTGCTACTTACCATGGACACACTGGAAGATGAAGAGACTTTGTTTCATGAACAACTAGATAGATAATTTATCTATCATAAGTGAAGATGAATAATGGAAAAAATGAAACGAAGTCTCCATTTAGCATTGATGACGATCTTTCCATATTACTGAAAGGAAGAATCAACCATTGCAGCAAATCTTTGATCGATACTTATTAAGAATCAGGAAATCATCTTCTCCAAGGTCAGCACTGCTGGCATTTTAGTAGACAAGGGTTAAACAAAAGTCAAAGAATTCAAATGTGCTAATTAGAATGGTCTTCTATCATTAATGGAGATTACCTACCACCAACAACTAAAATTTAAAGCAGTTATAAATGCAAAATCATTGGATCAAGAAGAAGCATTGAGGAAAATATTCAAAATCTTCTTGAGAGCATTTACTGATCTTAGCTAAAAACCTTTTGCTATCTTTCAAGGGTCATGAGCCTTGCATTCAAATATTCCTCAACCTTTTTAAAGGCTCCCAACCACCTTTCAGAAAGATCATTTACTTCTTTATTCAATCTTTAGAAACCCTATGCTTATTGAGAAATATCTATGCTTCAACTTTTGATATTCATTTATTGTAAATTCCTTGAGTTAGTGGTTGAGACTAGACTTAAAAAGATCTGTAATTATCTAAGTGTAGACAAGAGCTATTTACGCTCCCTAGAGTTATAATCTAGAAGAGTGCTGGGAGCACTATAATCACGTCCCCTAGACCTGAAATTTAGAAGAGTGTTGGGAGCACTATGTCTGTGCCATCTAGAGCTGGAATCTAGAAGAGTGCTGGGAGCACTATTGTATTTCTACTATTGGAGATAGTGAAACCCAAGACACTAAGAAGAGAGTGCTCTTGGAAGAGTGGAGTAGAGTGTTTACTTGAACAGCTATAAAATTCCTTTGTCTTATTTATTTGTACATTAATTGATTGAGTGATTCAATTGATTGCTAGAGGGATGTTTAATTCTAAATGGGTTGAGCAAATTTTTAAGTACCTAATTCACCACTTTTCTCTAGGGTTTTTACCTAATCTTCAGTACCAATAAGTGGTATCTGAGCAGACTACATAAACATTTGTAATGATCCAATGGCAAACCCATTATCCTCTTTATAGATATTTGCTGAGGGGCGATCGTCTACCCAGCCACCCCTATTTCATTGAACCAACTTCACTTACTGGAAGTTAAGAATGAAGTAATTCATTATAGCCAATGATATGGAGTTTTGGAAGGCCATTAAAGTTGGCATTACTCTTTCCACTGCTGAAGTAGATGCATGGACCAAAGAGAAGGCCATCTCGGTCAAAAATAATGCAAAGGCTATTGAACTCTTTATTTTATGGACTATCTTCATCTGAGTTTGATAGAGTATTCTATTGCACTACTGCAAAAGATATTTGGGATAAATTAAAGTCTATATATGAAGGATCCTCACAGGTCAAAGGAACTAGAAGGAATATGTTGATAGAAGAACTAGAAAACTTTAAGATGAAAGAAGGGAAAAGTATATCATAAATATTTGCTCATTTTTCTAAATTTACTAATGCTTTAAAAGGATTGGAAAAAGAAGTCACAAATTTTGAACAGGTAATGAAGATACTGAGGGCACTACCAGAATACTGGAACCAGAAAATCACAACAATAGAAGAAGTAAAGGACCTGAACACTCTTCTGGTGAATGATCTCATTAGCTCACTGATGTCACATGAGCTGATCAAAAGTAAGGGAGAGGAGCCAACAAAGCCAAAGAAAAGTATTACTCTCAAAATAACTAAGAAAAGAAGATTAGTAGTGATCTAGCATCACAATCCGAAGATGATATGGCCATATTGGTCAGAAACTTCAGAAAGTTTATAAGAGGCAGTAGAGGTAGTACCTTAAGGAGACAACCTAGATAACAGAAGAAAATGACTGAAAGAAAGAAGGATCTCCTCACATGATATAGATGTGGAGGAATCAGACACATGTATCTTGAGTATCTTGATGAGGAAAAAGTAAATATGAATGAGAAAGATGAAAAAAAGAAAAGAAATACTTCAAGAAGTCTTTAAGAAACTAAGCCAGAGGAATGTATGTGAATGGTGAAGACTCATTAGGGACAAGCTCAAGTGAGAAAGGTGACAATGAAGTTGGATACCTCGTAAGAATATGCTGCATGACCCAGATGAAGAACAAATCAACAGATCAAATCATTATCAAAGAGTAATGCACAATGGAGTTGGAGATGGAGGTAAACTCTTACTACTCTTATAGTTCCGACTCTTCAAGTTCAAATTTGTATTAAATGCTAAATGTTTGATGAGTTATAATAATCATACAACTCCCTCTTTAGTGAGTTTGAATCACTTGACCAGAAACTCACTAAAAAAAAGTCACTTTGATGTAACTGTCAAATTAAATTCTATACTAATAGAAAGAAATCTATCTCTACAAAAAGAGGTTGGAAATCTGAAGAAGGAGATAGAGATATTAAACAATATGTTGAGTTAATTCTCCAATCCAGGAGAATTTGTGGCCAAGTTCATGAGAATGAATGATCAAACTAGTAAATAAGGGACTTGGTTATGAACGGTCAGATGATGAAAACTTACAAAAATTTGCTGGATGGCCCAAGGGAGTGAACCTCACAGAAGAAAGAGAAAATTGTCCAAATATTAGAAGTTTTGTGGGATATCCCTAGGTAAAGAAACCAATGAAATATAGTGCACTAAGCAGAGTTCCAAATACTTATTATTTCTGCAACAAAATTGGAGATAAAACGTTTGATTGTTATGCCAAAAAGATGCAAGCAAAAGGTGTAAAGATGAGATAGAAACCCTAGGATTATTCACAAATTTCTAGCACACACAATTCCACTAACACCATTGTATTCAATACTTAGGTACTAAAGAGGTAATAAGAAAATTTAATTTGAATGCAAGTAAGCCTTAAAGCTATGTTTGGCAATACCTGGTTCATGGATAGTGGTTGCTCAATACATATGGCCGAGAACAAGAAGTTGTTTAAAGAATTATAGCCGATAAATGGAGAAACAGTTGCATTTGGCAACAATGATAAAGGCCTTATTAAAGGGATAGGTAAAATTTATGGTTTATTTAATGCATGTATAGAAGATGCATTATATGTAGGACTTAAGCACAATTTGCTAAGTATTAGTCAATTATGTAAGGGTAACAAAGTTGTGTTTGAATCATCTATATGTAATATGTTCAGTATAGGTAATGAGATATTGTTCAATGGAAAAAGGTATAGAAATATTTATCTATTGTAGCTAGATGATATTGTTGGAAAGTACTTTGTCAAAGATGATCCATGGGTATGTCATAAAAGGATGGGATATATCAAATGTCAAATATCAAATCTTTGTGGAAAAAGGATCTTGTGATTAGTCTACCCAAACTAAACTATGACAAAAACCAAATATGCAAATCCTGTCAATTGTCAAAATAGACCGAGGTATCCTTTCATCCTAAAAATGAAATATCTACATCTAGACATTTGGAACTATTACATATGACCTATTTGGATCATCAGATGTTGTCAACCTTGGAGGAAAAAGATATGTGATTGTAATTATGGATGACTACTCTAGATTCACATGGGTGATTCTCTTGACTAGCAAAGACGAAGCATTTTCAATATTTTATACATTTTCAAAGCTAGCTCAAAATGAGAAACAAATGTCAAATTATGTCTATCTATAGTGGTCATGGTGGTGAATTTGAAAATAAAAAATTTATCAACTTTTATGTCAAAAAAGGAATTCACCATAGTTTCTTATCCCCTAGAAGTCCTCAACGAAATGGAGTTGTCGAAAGAAATAATCAGACGATTCAGGAAATGGCAAAGACTATGTTGAATGAGTGTAAGCTATCCAAAAGATTCTCAGAAGAAGTTGTAAGTATAGCTTGCCATGTACTGAGCAGAGTTACCATAAGAACAATCTTAAAGAAAACCCCATATGAGCTTTGGAAAGAAAAGAAACCAAATATCTCATATTTTTATTCTTTTCGATGCTCATGTTATGTATTGAAAATGGGAAAGATAACCTTGAAAAGTTTGATCTAAAAAATAAGAACCTATCGTTCTCAGTTACTCTTCTAACAGTAGAGCATTTAAAGTATACATTAAGAGAATATAAGTAGTAGAAGAGTCTATACATGTTAAATTCAATGAAGTAAATGTAAGCCGAGAAAGGATTATGATAGTAATGTAGATGAAGCTACAACTGATATGAAGAAGCTCAAACTAAAGGATCAAGAAGATGACACAAATTATGAAGATACATAAAGTTTAAAAATGAGAAGGAGGTAAGTACAGGTAACCTCCTACTAATTTGAGATTTATTAGTGCTCATCCTAAAAAAAAATCATAGATATTGTCTATGATGATGTCAAAATGAGAAGGTTAATGCAAAATGTCTATGGTCATTATGCTTTCATCTTTATAATTGAGCTGACTTGCATTGATCAAGCCTTAAATGAAGAGAATTGGATCATTGCAATGTAAGAAGAGCTTAACCAGTTTGAAATAAACAAAGTATGAGACTTCGTTCCAAAACCAAAGAATGTTAATGTAATTGAAACTAAATGTGTATTCAGAAATAAACTGGATGAGAGCGGAATAGTTGTAAGAAACAAGGCACGACTATTGCTAAGGGGTATTCCTAAGAAGAAGGAATTGACTTTGAAGAACCATATGCCCTTGTAGCTAGATTAGAAGCCATTAGAATGTCACTTGCTTATACATCTTATATGGACTTTAAATTATTTCGAATGGATGTAAAGAGTGCATTTCTAAATGGATATTTAAGTGAGAAAGTATATGTAAAGAAAGCCCTTGGTTTTGAAAATGATGATCAACCTGATCATTTTTATAAGCTTACCAAAGGATTATATAGTTTGAGACAAGTTCCAAGAGCATGGTATGGAAGGCTGAGCAAATTCTCAAGTGATCATAAATTTAAGAGAGGAAAAGTTTATACTACCTTGTTTATCAAAAATATTGACAAGAATATCTTGATAGTTCAAATTTATGTGGTTGACATTATATTTGGAGCTACTAATAAGGATCTTTGTTTAGACTTCTCAAAGATTATGCAAGCTGAATTTCAAATAAGTAGGATGAGTAAATTGAACTACTTCCTTGGATTCCAAATCAAGCAAAGTGATGATAAAAACTACATTTCCTAATACAAATATACTAAAGAGATGCTAAAGAAGTTCCAAATGGAAGAAATTAAGGCAACAAGCACTCTAATGAGCACATCAACAAGGTTAGACAAAGATGAAAAGGGTAAACTTGTAGATCAAAAACAATATCAAAGTATGATTGAATCTCTTCTTTACCTTACTGCATCTAGACCAGATATTCTCTTTAGTGTATGCTTATGTGCTAGATTTTTGTCTAGTCCTAGAGAGTTTTATCTTACTGCAGTGAAATAAATTTTTAAGTATTTGGTTGATTCACCAAATCTAGGAACTGGTTTTGAACTCATTAGATATTCAAATGCTGACTTTGAAGGATACAAAGTTGATAGAAGAAGTATTAATGAAACCTGTTAATTCCTAGGAAATAATCTAGCATCATGGTTTTTTAGGAAACAAACTAGTGTTGCTTTCTCTACAACAGAATCTGAATATATAACAGCTGGAAGTTGTTGTGCTCAACTGTTATGGATGAAACAACAACTTCTCAACTATGGACTGAGTTATAAAGACATACCCATCAAATATGACAATACTAGTGTCATATTCTTAACAAAGAATCCTATTTTACATTAGAGAACCAAGCATATAGAAATTAGGCACCATTTTATTAGAGATCATGTAGAAAAACATGATATATATTTAGAATATGTGCTGACAAATGCTCAACTTGCTGATATCTTTACTAAACCACTACCTCTAGACATTTTCTGCAATATTAGAGGAGAATTAGGCATAACTAATGTGATTATCTAAGAATTAAATATTTAATGTTTCTATGCCTGAAGTTGCAGTTTTCTTTTATGTGTGCTTTCATAAGACTAGACTTCGTCTCAGACGAAGTATGTTGCTTTTATACTCTACTCCACTCGCATTGTGTCTGGGTCAAAGTTTTTGAGCTCGAGTATACCTCTTTTTCTTGCCAAAATCAATTTATAGCTATTATTATCACATCGAACTCTATTTTAGGCATGATTTATTCTCTCTTTCTTGAAATATCCTATCAACTACCTAGTATTACCCCCATAATCAGTCTATTTTAACCCTTGACTAGCACCACTTCTTTGCACCACAATGCTGTAGTAATTTAGGAAAGGGCATTTATGAAGAAGATATGAAAGGTAGACTGATGTGTGGTGGAAATTGAAGTATCAAAGGATGTTTCTTCACTTCTCTTGGTAGGACGATATTACTTTTGTTCCCAACAATGTTCTAGTTCTCTCATCTTGTCAGAAGTATTTCTCTTCAAGATGTGGTTCTTAAGAACATAGCTTATATCTTAGCCACTTTGCCTCTGCATCCAACTTCATCATTAGTTGGGGCCCTTGAAGAGAGGGGAAAGGAGTCTCCAAGCACCTCATTAATCATTTCCTTCCCCTCTTCCCTTCCTCAAAACTTTGTATCACTCACTATGTGACGGTCAAATTATAATTCTTAGCAAGTGCACAAGTGTATAACAATATAGTGTGCAAGGCAAGGGTTGATCCCATAGAGAATTGTCAAACTGATTCAATTATATCTAGTTACTAAAACTAAGTAATCTTAATTCAACAAGATAAATTAAGGACTAAGTAAATAAACGTGTAATGTAAGATAAATAGAAAATAATGGCTTGAGTAATGTAAAATAGTATTCAGGTTGTAAGAGTCTAGGGATTTGACTTCACCACTTAATGATATTCAGTGTTATTGATATGTTGATATAATTCAACATCTTGGGTTCGTTCTATCAACTGCATGATTATTACTGTTAGGTGTCCGGGTTTAAATAAAATATTTTCTCCCATTTCACTTACCTATGGTGTGTAGTGTAATTGAAATTGAAAACTCATGAACATAAGAAAAACTTTAATAAACTAAGTAGAATAGTTTAGCATATGACATCTACCTAAGCCATCTACTCATTCATTTAAAAGAATATAGTACATGATTCAGCATATTGTATCTACCTTAACCACGTACTCAAAGATAATCAAGCTAATTCACATAATTGGTGATTTGACAATTAAATAAATTAGATGATTGCATTATACACAATGAATGGAACAAGATGATATTGAATTAATAAACCAACAATCTCTATTAATAATAATTATCAAGGAGGGCTACATCATTACCCCAGGAAAAGGAATTTAGTTCATAATAAAAATAAAAATAAAACTCTCTAAATATGCATGATTACAGAACTTGAAATCCTTCTCTCACTCCCTTGGAAAACTTCTCTCTTCCAATCTCTGTGCTGAACTGTGTTCTTCTAAAAGAAATTCCTTAAACTCTATTTTGGATGTCCTTAAATAACCCAAGTAGTAGGGTTTTAGTAGAACTCCTCCATGAATTGCAATTCCTTTACGCATAACGATCCGCTTCTAAGAATAACTTTGTCTTCCAAAATAAACTAAGTTATTGCACATCTTGGTTTCCAAAGATAACTTTTGAAAATTGCAAAACTCTTATGCCTAAAAATCAGCCTTCAATTTAACATCTTTGACTTCTAAAGATTATAGCAATACTTATGTAGAAAAATCAGCTTCCAAACATAACTCCAATAGTTGGGTATTATGGCACCTAACTACTAAAAATACTTTAAACACATTATTAATTTCTAAAACCTCAGTTTGGAATGCAAATGTACGTTCATTATATCTGAAATCACCATGTCTAGCACTTTTATTTCATCCCAAACTATTTCCTGAATCTCTGCATTGTAAAATTTGTCTCTGGTTAGTCTACAAACAAAGTAGCCTTGCTACAGACGAAGCTACTTTATCTCAGACAAATCTACTTTGTCTATGGTTAGTCTGTAGACAAAGTTTCACTTCCTACAATTCATCTTTGACAAATCTGCTTTGTCTATGGTTAGTCTATAGACAAAGTTCTACTTCCTGCTATTCATCTTAGACAAATCTCTACTTACTACAGATGACTCTCTACTTATTATAGATAAAGTAGTTATGGAGACAGTTTCAGTATTTTGATTATAACTTTCTCATAAGAACTCGGAATTGCATGATCATGTTTGCATTGGATAGATAATTTTACTAGCTACAACTTTCATGTTGATAATGTTTTTCGAATTATCAATATTCTATGAGTCATGGGGACTCAAAGTGACGCCTTCTATCAAATGAATTAACAAATGTATGTAAAGCTCTAGAGATAGTTGCACTGTTTTAGCCATAACTTTCTTATATAAACTCAAAATTATGTGATTCTTGATGCTTTGGAAAGATAAGAAGAAAAGATAACTTTCATATTGAACACATTTTTCAAATTTTCCTCCATGAATCCTATAAATTTCTTTAAAGTAACATCTTTTATAATCTTTGGTTTCATTTTACAGATTTTTATGTTTGCAACAAAATAAACTTATTTAAGTGCAATGTTCAGTTATATGTTAATATAAACCACTGAAAATACATTAGAAGAGGATCTTAAACATGTGAATTTAGATATATAAATATGATGTATTATGAGCTTATCAAATACCCCCAAACTTAGCTTTTGATCGTCCTAGCAAAATAACAATATGAACTCATGAATCAGTCAGGAAAATCTCTCTCAAGCAATCATTAAATGCTAGATGAATTACACATGTGCACATATCTCAAGATACTTTCTAAGTAATCTCATGAAATTCATGCTTTATCAATTCTGTCATGAAGTGAAAATGTATGTGTGTAGTGTCAATCTCATGCTACATGCATATTTTTCAGTCAATAATGTGCAAACCAATGATTCTCATGATCTTTACAAAACACCCCATACATTTGCTTTTTATAATCCATCTCCACTAATGTAGAAAAATTTGTTCACTTGGATAAATAGGTCTTTATTAAGCTTGTAATGGGTCTAAAATAGTTTTTTGAGTTGAAATGGACAGGATGATAAGGCTAAAGAAAGAAAAGTTGAATAGTGGTCTTTTATATGCTTTGCATATGTCATTCTTTTATTA
Organism: Pouteria campechiana; assembly: GCA_036873735.1. Classification (NCBI taxonomy): domain Eukaryota; kingdom Viridiplantae; phylum Streptophyta; class Magnoliopsida; order Ericales; family Sapotaceae; genus Pouteria; species Pouteria campechiana. The sequence continues at coordinate 37,689 of JAYJMB010020006.1, forward strand.
AAGCATGTTATCTTGAAAACCTCAAATTGTTCAAAGAATGCCTAAATCACTTCCAAGTAAACATGTTATCCAGGATTTTGCCTTGAGGGATAATCAAACAAATTCTAACATGCTCATATCAATCAAAATATGTTACTGAATTCACAACATCATCAACTAATCAATATAAACTTTGCATAATCCTAATGTAATCTGCTTAATGAAATTTTCATCAGTCATGAAAAAGGACTTATCACAAGAATCAATAAATCACAAAGTAACATCTATCATTCCTTCTAAATCATGTGCAATGGTAATAAAAAACTCAACATATGTTAATGATCATTAAGAGAAAATGAATCCATCCCATTCAATTTCAGCATGTTAGCACAATTGCTCTTGGCTTTACTTGGCTAAGTCATTAGAAATTTTAGCTCCTTAAAAATATACACCTAAATTCTGAAAAAATTTTCCAAATTGAATTGATTGGAAATCTGCAAATTTTTCCAAAACTAGACTGAATGCAAATATGAAATCTATATGTAAATCTAAACTGAATGCAAATATGAAATCTATATGTAAATCTAAACTGAATGCAAATATGAAATCTAAATGTGGACCTCCAAATACTCCCTAACAAACATTGTCCTCAATGTCAAATAATGACAGAAATTTAAGTTCATGGGCTTCCTTGAATGAAGTGCATTATCATCCCCTCCTTCTGAAATTGCTTTGCCATCCTTTGCAAATTTCTGGTAGTTGTAACACTTGAAACATCATCTACAATCCTCTATAACTTCTAGGCTCATTCTAAAAGTAGATTTCTTCCTTCTGTAGTAGAAACATCAAACCACAACTAAAAAAAAAGATCTATTCTAATAGAGAAAATAAAACAACTAAATAAATTGAATGCTAAGAAAAACAAAGAAAGTTTAGAAACTTGGGTTGCCTCCAAAGACGTATTTTATTTAAAGTCTTAGCAAGACGAATTCCTCCTTCATAGATTCTGAAATTCAATAATTTTATTCAACTACATTAGCAAGTCATCCCTCAAATATCTCTTTACTTAATGATTATTGACTTTGAACTTTTTCATAGTCCTCAAGTTCTTTAACTCCATAGCTCCATGTGAGAACACTTGTGTCACCAGGAATGGTCCAACCCACCTAAATTGCAATTTTCCTAGAAACAAATGTAAATGTGAATCATAAAGCAAAACTTCTATTCCAGGTTGAATGCATCTTTTGTGAATGATTTGATTATTATATCTCTTTGTTCACTCCTTATAAATCTTTGCATTCTCATAAGTTTCATCTCTCAACTTCTCTAGTTCATTCAGTTGAAGTTCTCTCTTCACCGGCCTTTTGCAAATCAAAGTTCAGTTTCTTTATCGCCCAATATACTTTGTGCTCTAACTCCACCAACAAATGTCATGCTTTTCCAAAGACAAGTTAGTAAGGACTCATTTCTATTGGGGTCTTGAACGCAGTCTTATATGCCCAAAAGTGCATCATTTAATTGCATTGCCCAATCTTTCCTTTAGGTGTTCATTGTCCTCTCCAAAATTGCTTTGATCTGTTTGTTACTTACTTTAACTTATCCAGAAGTTTATGGATGATAAGGTTTTGCAACTCAATGAGTGATGTTATACTTTTTCAATAAAGCTACAAATACCTTATTGCAAAAATGAGTTCCTCTATCATTAATGATTGCTCTTGGACTGACAAACCTAGAGAAAATCCTATCTTTCAGAAATTTTAGCACAACATTAGCATGTGGTGGCCATTGCCTCAATCCACTTAGACACATAATCGACAACAAGCAAAATTTACATGTTCCCATTGGATGGTGGGAATGGGCACATGAAATAAATGCCTCATACATCAAATAATTTAATAACCAGATTACCTATGAGGTGCATTTCATCTTATTTACCAATGTTACCTATTCTCTGGCACCTATCACATATTGCACAAAAAGCATGAGCATCCCTGAAAATAGTTGGCTAGTAAAAACTAGATTGGAAAAAACTTTGAGAGCAGTCTTCTTCCCACCAAAATGCCCTCCACAGCTGACTGTGTAAAAATGTTTCAAAATGCTTTGCTCTTCATCCTTAGGTACATAGCATCTAATGATCTAATTTGGACACATTTTAAACAAAATTGGATCATCCTAAAAGCAGTGTTTTTATAGACAACAACCTCCTCCTTCCTTGTGAATTCAGCATAGGATTAAAAACTCCCTTAACCAAATAATTAACAATATCAGCATACTAAGGTTCACTTCCCTTTATAAAAAATAGTTGCTCATCAAGAAAAATCTCATTGATGGGAATGCTCTCTTTATATTTCTTCTACTCAAAATTAGTCCCTTCCACTAACCTGGATAGATGATCTGTTATAACATTTTCACTGCCTTTCTTGTTCTTGGTTGTTAGGTCAAATTCTTGCAACAATAATATCCACTTGATCAATTTATACTTGGCATCTTTCTTAGTTAGCAAATATTTCAATACAGCATGATCAGAATAAATAATTATCTTTGAACCAATCAGATATGAGTGGAACTTTTCCAACATAAATACAATTAAAACAATTCTTTTTCAGTGGTGGAATAATTCAATTATACTTCATTTAAAGTTCTACTTACAGTTCTACTTACATAATGAATCACATGAGGCAATTTATCTATTATTTGTCCTATGATAGCATTGACAGCAAAGTCAGATGCATCACACATAAGCTCAAAAGAAATGGACCAATCAGAAACTGCTAAAATTGGAGTCGAAGTTAGTTTTTCTTTCAAGGTATTGAAAGCAACAAGATACTTATCATCAAAATAGAAAGTCACATATTTAGCTAACAAGTTACATAGCAGTCTAGAAATTTTTGAAAAGTCTTGTATGAACTATTTATAAAAAGCTGCATGACCCAGAAAACTCCTCATTCCCTTGACTGAAGTGGGAGGGGGCAATTTAGTAAGCACATCAATCTTTGCCTTGTCAACTTCAATGCCAATACTTGAAACAATATGTTCCCGTACAATTCCTTGCTTAACTAAGAAATGACACTTCTCCCAATTTAATGTCAAATTCATTTCAACACACCTTTTAAGCACCAATGTCAAGTTATTAAGGCAATCATCAAATGAATCACTAAAGATAAAAAAAATAGCCATGAAATCCTTTATAAACCTTTCAATCATATCAGAAAAATAGACATCATACTTCTTTGAAAGGTTGTAAGGGCGCAAAAGTTCTAAAGGAGTTTGTGATGGTTGTCTTTTCTTAATCTTCTGGAGTAATGCGAACCTAAATATAACCTGAAAAACCATCCAAAAATAGTAGTAAGCATAACCTGCCAATCGTTCAAGCATTTGATCAATAAAAGAGAGAGGAAAATGATCATTTCTCGTGACTACATTGAGTTTTCTATAATCTATGCACATCTGCCATCCTATAGTCACCAAATCATTATTATCATTCTTAACAACAGAAATACCAGATTTCTTTGGTACCACATGAACTGGATATACCCATTTGCTATCAGAAATTGTGTAGATAAAACCTGCATCTAACAACTTGATAACCTTAGCTCTAAAAACTTCTTGTAGGTGTGGGTTAAGTCTCCTTTGAGCATCCCTAGAAGGTTCTACATCATATTCGAACAATATCTTATGCATGCACACATTGGGGCTAATTCCTTTAATGTCAGCTAATGTCCAACTTATAGCCTCATTGTGCCCTCTTAGGACATTCAACAACTTATTCTCTTCATCAACAGATAAGCCAACAGTAGTTATAACTGGAAGAGTATCATTCTCATAAAGAAATACATACTTTAACTTCTATGGCAGTTGCTTCAATTTCAGATTCAGTGATGTGATAATTGATGGTGCTAAGTTGGAATTCAAATGTGTCAATACTTCCTTGGTGACTTCATCTTCTCTAACTTTCTCTGTACTATCCAAATCTTCTTTCAACTCTTTGATTTCTTTATCCTCCTTAATGAATTCTTCAGTTGTAAGCACCAGTGTCAATTTATCTTCTATTTCGTGTTACACAAAAGTAGATGATAGAAGTGAGTCCAAATCATCAATTTGAATACAACCACTAGGATTTATAAGATCTGAAGGTAATGAAAGAGAATTATAAACAGAAAATTTCATAGTGTCATCGAAAATAATCATTTTAAGCTTCTCATTCTGTACATCAATGATTGTCCTAACTGTTGCCATGAATGGGCGCCCCAGAAGAATGAGCACATCTCTCTCTTGAGTCACTTGCCTCTCCATGTCAAGCATAACAAAATTTGCAGAAATAATAAGTTTATCAATCTGCACCAATATATCTTCTACAATGCCTCTAGGATATTTCAAAGATCTATCTGCAAGTTATAAAGACATTGTAGTAGGTTTCAAATCTCCCAAACCAAGCTACAAGTAAACAAAATCAAGCATCAGATTTATACATGCTCCTAAATCCAACATAGCCTTTACCTTATTCATTCCTCCAATAGTGATTGTGATATTAAAACTACCTGGATCCT
>JAYJMB010020016.1:0-42196 GCA_036873735.1 Pouteria campechiana
TCTTTGGCCAACCATCAAGTTTTTGGCATCATCGCCAGGGACTGATTGTGAACCATCTATATTTTGGCTCATCAGTGAAGTAGGGATTTGAGAGAGTGAAGATTTCTAACTGTTGAAGAAGGTGTAATTGAAGACTTATGATTTTGAATCGAGCATGAAAATGGAGAATTTCTTCGAAGGAGAGATATTGGATGCACAAAAGAAGATGAAGGTTTTAGGTTTTCGGAGGTTTAAAATAATTTATGAGTCATCGGACTCACCAATTAGGGTTTTGGTTTCTTCAAAACACTAAGAAAGTCTATCTTCAGAGGCTCCAAAATAGGATGTTCGATTTTTGAGAGGCACTAAAGCAGTGATTTAAAAGGAATGTGCTTTGGGGGCTCCAAAATTTTATTTCAAAGGCAGGATAGATCTTCAGAGGTGTTAAAATTGATCATCGGAGGATTCAAAGGAGGTTTCGGAGGCTCCAAAATTGTTTGAAATATTAATTTAAGTATTCGAGCATAAAAATGAGAAAAATATATTTCATTTTAGATATTTCATTGATTGCTAGTTAAGCATATGGATCTAAAATGCCTAGTTCTCTTCTTAACATACTAAATCTATCTTCTGAAAGAGGCTTGGTAAAGATGTTTGCTAGTTGATTTTCAATAGGTACAAATTCTAAACAGATGTTATGATTTTGAACATGATTTCTAATAAAATGATGCCTAATTTCTAAATATTTTATTCTGGAGTGTAAAACTATATTCTTGGTCAGATTTATGGCACTATTATTGTCATACCTTATGGGTATATTAACAAAGTTAAGGCCAAAATCATTTAATTGTTATTCCATCCATAGGATCTGAGCATAGCAAGTGCCTGCTACTACATATTTTGCTTCTGTAGTTGATAATGCAACAGATGTCTATTTCGTGGAGAACCATGATATGATCATGCTCTCTAAAAACTGACATAATCTTGAGGTACTCTTTCTATCCACTTTAGATCCAACAAAGTCTGCATATAAGTACCCAACCAAATTAAAATCAGAACCTTTTGGATACTACAAACCAAGGTTTAGTGTGTCTAATAAGTATCTAAATATTCTCTTCACAGAAATTATGTGTGACTCTTTGGGATCTGACTGAAATCTAGCACACATGCTAACACTAAACATTATATCTGGTCTACCAGTAGTCAAATATAATAATGAACCTATCATGCTTCTATAGAGTTTGTGACATATAGATTTACCTCTTTCATCTTTGTCCATCATTATTGAAGTGGTTATTGGTTTTCCATATCTTTTACCATCTTCAATGTTGAATTTTTTTAGAAGATTTTTTTATATAATTGATTTGGTGGATGAAGATTCCTTCTTTCTCTTGTTTGAGTTATAGTACCATGAAGAAGTTGAGTTCACCCATCAAGCTCATTTCAAATTCTCCTTGCATTGTCTTGGAAAATTCTTAGCAAAGGTTTTCATTAGTTGCACCAAATACTATATCATCAACATAAATTTGAATTATGAGTATATCATTATTTGCATGCTTAATGAAGAGAGTAGTGTCCACCTTATCCTCTTAAAACCTTTTTCAATCAAAAATTTGCTTAGTCTCTCTTACCAAGATTTAGAAGCTTATTTCAAACCATAAAGGGTTTTCTCGAGTTTGAAAACATGACTTGTATAATGAGGGTATTCAAACCCAGAGGGTTGTTCCACATTTACCTCTTTATTAATGAAGCCATTCAAGAATGCACTCTTCATATCCATTTGATATAGTTTGAAATCCATTTATGATGCAAATGGAAGAAGCATTCTAATGGCTTCAATTCTTGCAACAGGAGCATATGACTCCTCAAAGTCAATACTGTAACGCCCCCCCTCCTGGGGCCGTTACTCCATTTTACACTATAAATCCACATGATTATATCATGATTTTCCTACATCCAAGGTTGATTGCTTTGATATATTCTTTTTATTGACCTAATTTCTATAAAAAATTGGATAGAGTCTCCCTTGAAAATAGGGCTGTCCACCTGGGTACAACCATTCATCACATATTACGATATATTTTTTTCATTATAATTCATAAAATTAAACTCTAATATTTCTCCAGTTATCCACACAACATCCTTATAACTCCACAGGCTCCCCCAGGACCGCAGCTGCATCATGATGATAATGAATCCACCACACCACCATACAATTTTCATTTCAAATATACTATACACCTCACACTGCAATATTACATTGATATGACTATAAATTACAATTATACATTATGAGACATAATTAATTACAATTTCAATATACATAAGATGGGAATTTCTCAATTACCATACCACAAAAATACAATTTCAACTATTATACTTTCTTACCAATCTTGCTTCTTCTGGACTTGACCTGTCAACTAAAAAAATAAAATGAGGGTGAGTCTAAACAGACTCCATAAGTAGACTGCGTGGCAATCAATAATTCAACAAAAATCAACAAAATCTCATCCATCTAAGTAAATAGGGATCCATAAGGTATCCTACACACCAATCCAAATAGATACGTTTTCAAACTTAACAGAACATCTCAACATGTCACAACATTAAGAATATAACATTAATTGTACATTCTAAAGTAAACTATACGCTCTAAGATAATTACTTATCCCAAATCACACATATACATAACATATATGCATATATTACAATTTACATTCATGGGATAGCTACGATTCCTTAATTCAAACATCCATACACAAGAATAACAATAGCAATTATGAGCAGGGAATATCTTCTATCCCCTCCCAAATTATACATTAACATAAAATATCATAACTTTGTATTATATAACAATCAAAGACATGCACACATCATAGGATTTAGGGACTTTTACTAATCCCAATTCTCATACATATTCACATTGCAAGCAATAAGAAATGGGATATTTACTATCTCATCTAAGTCACATACATAACTATCAATTCAAATATTCACATATAAGCACATTATCGAATCTTTCAAGAGATAATCACTATCCCGACCCAATCATATAGGCAAACATGCACAGCCTAGTTAGCTTAGAATGATCCACTTCATAATCCACATCTCTTCAAACTTGACTTGTCATCCCCATGCTAGCAAATCCTACACATATATCACATGAATCTCGTATCTTATTTACATATACATATACATAAATAATTTTCATTAATATAATGAAGCATAATAATCAGATTTTTCAACCTAATGCTCTCATTGCATTTTACATAATGTCATTTTTGCACTACCATTATCCACCTACTCCACAACCATCCACACACTCCTCCCCAAGAGGCACACAAATCAGAACACTACCCTTTCACTCTTCAGCGCGTGAGCTCCATCCTGGCACTCTCGGCTAGAGGCCTGCCAAGCCCACACAACCATACTACTGTATCTAGTGGCACCCGCCATCATCGCCTCATGAGAGTACCAGCTCTCCATAAACATGCCTACACAAGCTACTGAGGCCAATCATAGCAATTAGGCCATCTAGGCCAATAGCAGCTCCCGGCCACGCCGACTGCCCAGACAACTGCCCACTAGCCAACCAGGTCACTCCTTACCACATGGTGGACACAGGTTGGCCCCATGGCCATCATAAAATATATAAATGAGCCACACTAGGCTCTAAGCTAATCAGGCGCCAAAACTAAATTTTACTAGCACTCTCGGGCGCGTAGAATACATGTACATAATTTTTAAAATAAACTTCTTATTTACTAGTTTATAAATATCCAGTTGACTTGAAAATATTTCTATGGATTCCCAATAATATGAAAAATGTTTGATCCAAGTTTTAGATTAAAATAATGTAAATTGATCAATTTACATTGAAGGTATGAAACTAAAAAGAGAAAATGTTAAACAAAATTATAAATGTCTTTTTCCCCTAAGAATTTTTAAATCAATTAAAAATAATATAATAGAATTTATTTATAAGTTTTAGCTTAAATTAATTCAAAATGAGAAGATTAAAAATAAAGCAAAATTTTAAAAGAGTGGGACGCTATCAACATCTCATTTTCAGGATATTTAATATTCGTAGTTTTTTGAGGAGTCAAATAGTGGACTTTATTCATGAAATTTCATATGTTTGTACTAAGTTATATATATTATAACCTCATATTTTTATTTTGGCAAAATAAGATCATTAAATTGGGTTTTAATCAACCTCAAAAGGGGTACTTGGTAAGGTGTTCTGTTAGTGCACTGTTCATCCAAATTCCATTATTTTCAATGCAATTTAATTCATGCTAATACAATACATTAATTATGGTTGCATGTGGCAAATAAAAAAATTTCATATTACAGTTGCCCAAATTGTAATCATTCAAAGAAATCAAATTAAAGTTAAAATAACTTAAAACAACTACCTAACTGCCATCCTTAATTTCATCTATTTGAAATTATTTCAATGTCTCATTAATACATAGATTCAGCAGGGATTAACCTTGAGTGATTAGGGCTTAATTACACAGCATCCTCTTAATGGAATTTCCACAAACAATTAGTGGATAACTTGGTTATATCTAACTATTATCATCATCATGTAATTGCTGAATTTAAATTCCATCTACATTAAATCATATCTTAAGTTAATTAAAATAATAATTAATTATTAATTACACTAATTATAACTCATATCATGCATCAAACATTTCTGCAAAACCCTAGCCTAATCTCATCCACATCATTCATTAAGATTTCACCCTTACTTCAATTAAACAATCACCTATACATAATTAGGAAGTTGTATTAATGAATTATTTACCTTTAATCTATTGTTTTCTTGATGGGTCCCACCTGTAGTAGCTTCCCCTTCAATTTTTGCAATCATAATATACTTTAATTAAGGGGTTTTAAGATGTAGTGGGTTGCAAACCTCATTTATAGGCATTCCTCATAATTTCTCCCAACCAAAATGGGCTAAAATCCTCACTTAGAAGGCTTGGGATGCTTGGGGAAGGGAAACCTATGTTGAAGAGGTGCTTGGACATTGGAAGGAGATGGGTATAGCTGATATTTATATTATTTTTTTATTGGTAGTCCATGCTCCCACTTAATCCTATACACATGCATCCAATCTTTGATTTTCAAAATCTTATCTGGTCCTCATATTTGGTGCATGTAAATCATTCATTTAATAAATCACATGTCCAAATTAATTATCCATCCATTAAATATAATTTTTACATAATTTTATTATTTATTTCTCAATTAAATTTGATTTTAACTAAAATTTGCCAAAAATTACCTGCAACTTAATTTTTCAGCTATCCACATGCAATTTTTGATTTTTCTTCAGCTATGAATCATTGATTATCATGTGTCCTCATCATATTGACATTAATATGGATATTCCATCCATTTTAATATATATTTTTTTCATAAAACAAATCTATCTTTTTCAGTATTTACACGTTTGGCATTCCACCGATTTAAATTTATTTTCTTTTTCACTTAAATGATTTATTTAATACAATTTAATTTACTCCAAACCACATAATCATGTTTATATTAATAATCCATTAAATTTCATAACTTTTTCATAATAATTTTCTCAAAATTTTAATTATACAATCTGTCAACCCGACAAAAATTATTGAAACTTTACAATAGCAAAAATTTGCATTTTTGAAATTTTTCAGGGCCTTATAAATACCTTCTTCTTGAAAATACCCCTTTGCAACTAATCTTATCTTATTTCTTATTACAACTCCTGATTAATCTAATTTATTCTTAAAAACCCATTTTTTTCTTATAACAAATTGATGGTTTGGTCTTGGAATAATAGTTCACACATCATTTCTTTTAAATTGATCTAATTCTTCTTGTATAGATAAAATTCAATTTTCATTTTCTAATGCTTGTTCTATGTAAGTTGGTTCTAATTGAGAGATGAAGGAAAAATTACCACATATTTGGTGATAGGATGATCTAGTTCTGACTCTATCGAACACATCACCAATTATCTGATTTTCAGGATGAGCATGCATAAACCTCCAATCTTTGGGAAGAGATGAGTTACCTTCCTCATTTACCTCTGTTGTGGATGGTTCAGATTCATCCACTGATGTCTTTGATAGTGAAGCTTTTACTTGTTTATGTTGTAACCTTAGTTTCTCCACACTTGTTGGAAGATTGTTTGTTTCACCATCAAAATCACTAGTTATTTTCATTGAGTTAGTATGTTCATCAAATTTGACATGGATGGATTTTTTTGCAATCTTAAGTCTCAAGTTGTACATTCTAAATGCCTTGCTAACAATGGAATAACCAAGAAATATTCCTTGAACAGGTATACTATCATATTTTCTAATGTTTTCCTTGTCATTGTTAAGAAAGAAGCATTTATAACCCAAACTATGGAAATAAGAAATTTTTGGCTTCTTGCCATAAAATAATTCAAATGGAGTTTTGTTGAGTATGGATCTAGCAAAGATACTATTAATAATATAACATGAAGTGTTCATTGCTTCAACCCAAAATTACTATGGCAAGCCATATTTACTCAACATTGTCCTTGTCATATCTTGCAAGGATCTGTTCTTACTTTTTGCCACTCCATTTTGCTGGGGTATACTTGGTGTAGAGAAAGTTTAAAGAATTACATAATTTTCACAAAAGTCAATGAATCTATGGTTTTCAAACTGTCCACCATGATCACTCCTTATGACAACAATGTAAGAGCTTTGATTATTCTGTACACATTTGGTAAATACTTTAAATAATGAAAAAGCTTCATCTTTAGATGCTAGAAATATTTCTCAAGTAAATCTATAATAGTCATCCACAATGACATATGCATAATGTTTTCCTCAAAGGCTTCTAGTTCTTGTTGGTCCAACTAAATCCATATGTAGTAGTTGAAGGGGTTTGGTTGTGTATACTTCTTTGTTTGACTTGAATGATTCTTTTACTTACCTACCATTCATACAAGCATCACACAACTATCTGTCAAATTTGAGTTTTAGTGACCCAACAATGAGATCTTTATTATATAATCTTTCAATCAGATTCTTGTTGGCATGTCCTAGCCTTCTATGCTATAACATGAGTTCATTGTCATTCACAACAAGAGACTTAGCTTTAATATTAGAAAGGCTAACCAAATATATATTTCCATGTCTTCTATCAGATACTATAACTAATTGAGACTTATCCAATACAGAACAGAATTGAGATTCAAACATAACTTTGTAACCTTTGTCACCGAACTGACTTACATTAAGAAGATTGTGTTTCAATACTTATGCTAGAAGTACATCTGAAATTGTAGTAGATAGTGGTTGGCCGACCTTACCGACCCCAACTACTCTATCTTTACCATTTTCATGAAAGATTACTGTTACTGGTCCATCAGATTTCATTTTCATCTCCATGAATAACTCCTTATTCCCTGTCATGTGCCTTGAGCAACCACTATCAATATACCACATATTGTTCTTTGTGACTCCCAAGAACACTTGCATGGATAAAGTTAAGTCTTAAATTTTAAAACCCATTTGGGAATGGGTCCAGGTGGGTTAGTTGAAGATAATATTAGTATCCATTTTTTCTTGGGCATAACTGTTTTGACTAAAGGAAATTAGGTTGCATTTACTATATTTGCAACTATTTTTTGAACCCAAATCATAGTTTGTTTAGGCTCAAATTTTCTTATAGAAATTTCAGTTTGTTTTCTTTGTTGCTGCTATCCACTTTTTTTCTTTGGTTTCATTCTTAACAAGGTTGAAGTTAATGTCTTTTTTAGAGCATTATTTTCAGCTACTACTTGCTCAAGTATGCTATTGGTGTTTTGATTACTCTTTAGCTAGTAGTTTTCTTTATTCATTTTGGAGCATTCATTTGTAATTCTCTTGAGCTCCTTTTTAGTCTTTTTGTATGTCCCTTTTAGAATCATGAAATCTGAATATAATTAATCTAACATTTCTTCATGATTTAGAGTTTCAAAATCAAAATCTACCTGCTCTTCATGTATTGCCATGAAGTTGATTCCTGCATGGAGTTCATCTTGCCTACTGCTATTTGGAGAGAGTTGGATGATTTGAACTTCATGTTCTTCTTTTTCTTCACCCTCACTTCCATTTATTATGTTCTCTTGCATCTCCCATGCTACTGGAGCCTTCTTTTTCTTTTGGAATTTTCTGCTTGTTCTATCAATTTGCTGTTGTTGTTGCTGCTACTATTGTTCTTTCTATCAAAGAATGAGTTGTACCTCTTCTTTTGTTGATCATTTTGTCTCTTGTCTGGTTCTGGATAGTCAAATTTCATGTGACTAAGTTTTCCACAATTGTAATAGGTGGATGTTTCTTTCTTTTTGTCCTTTCTTCCAAAGTTGTTCCTTAAATTATTTTCAAACTTTTTCTTCTTTAGCATGGATTTGAATCTTCTTGTAATCATTGTCATCTCCTCATCTTCATCTCCTCTTGGGGATGCATTAGTTTGGGATTCATCATTTTCTAACTCACCTTTAAGAGTAATTGCTTTCTTGCCCTTAGGTTCTTTTATATTTTTCTACTTCATTAGTACCTCATGGGTCATAAGCCATGAGATCTTGTAGGCTCGTTATGTCTAGATTCTTTGCTTCCTAGATTGCTGTTACTTTGGGCATCCATTGCTTTAATAGGGATCTCAGAATTTTCTTTACCATTTTAGGCTTTGCAAACTTTTCTCATAGATTCTTTAGCCCGTTTGTTATCTTTTGAAATCTTTCGAACATATTTGAGATTAACTCTGTCTCCTTCATGTTGAAAGTTTTATATTCTTGCATAAGAAGGCTTATCTTAGTTCCTCTTACTTATTTTGTGCCTTCATGTGCAACCTCTAGTTTGTCCCAAATTTCCTTAGTTGTATCACAAGATGATATTATGTCAAACTCAAAGGATGTAAGGGTGCGGTAAAGATAGTTCTTTATCTTGGCATCTTTTTCAGTTGCTAAAATGTCCTCAACAATATATTTATCTTCAATATTTAAGATAATCATTCCATTTTTTATCGTTTTCCATAGCTAATAATCTGAAGCAATTAAAAAAAATTCATTCTCATCTTCCAGTATCAATAATTTATACCATCAAATAATGGAGGTCTGGAGGTAAATTGACTCTCAATAGTAGTATTGTGGAAATAACAGGCCATTGGGACCTCTTATAAGTTATATAAATGGAATTGTAAGGTATAAAAAGTGAAGGTTGCTCTAATACCAATTACTGGTCCCATTCAGATGGTGACTCAAGAGGAGGGGGGAGGTGAATTGAGTCTATAAAATTTTTGACCAGATATGATCTATAGTGCAAATATGAGAATGGAAGGAATAACATAATGTACTTAGATAGGAATTTTTATAGTGGTTTGGCCCTTCACTTAGGTTCCTACTTTACTTCTCTAAGTTAGCATTTTTACTAAACTTAGGTTCCACTAACACTTTTTTTTATTAGTACTCTTCTAATCAAACAAATATAATTGTTGGTTTCCAAGCTCACAAACTAACATTTAGAAATTCTAAGCAAGTATCCTATTGCTTATGATACTCAAAGGCAAGTTCTTGACTTGCAGAAATGTGCAGAAATAAATAAATATGTAAAAATATATATGCCTCTAATAGGCTAATTTTGTATGAAGTTCAGAAGCAATAAATCTAACAATAAAATAGTAAAATTCAATCTCTAGAATTGGTTGAATAAAAGGCTTTGAATGCTTATTAGAATGAGACGTAGTGGAGTTGAATTTGTAGAAGAAAAACTCTTCAAGTCTTAGTAAATGTTTTTCTCTTTTTGTTTCTCAGAATGATCTAATACTTTCTTCATTCTACTTAACTCTTTTTATATTGAAACTTCTAACTTTTTTGCTGTGGTAGCCTAGGATCATTTAATGTAAGAGAATGTTTGAATTTATGATCGTTGATCTACTTAATGTGGTTTCAAAATTTTTGATATTATAGTATCAAATCCTCTGAAATTGCATTTTGTATACCTCTTGCACAAATGACTTTGCCATACTTTTAGATGTTTCGATGCTAAGTTTTGGTGCTTCCAAAGTGACGCATATGCAGTAACTTGGGTTAGATCCAATAAGTCTTGATTCCAAAGATTCTCTGAAGCATTCATGTTATGACTCCAAAGCAGTCATATGAAGAGTGACTTTGAAGTGCCTATCGAATCCAAAGTGCTTATTTTGTGATTTCGAAGAGTCTTATTGACTTTCGAAGAATCTGACTTGACTATGAAACAATTCTGCTGAATCTAAAGTTATTAAACTTGTGGTTCCAAAGAGTTCTACTGACTCTGAAGGACTTGTGTTGGCTTTGAACAATTTTACTGAATCTGAATCTTGTGAGTTTGTGGTTCTGAAGCACTTAACTCACTCTAAAGTAACTTTGCTGACTCTAAAGTTATTAAACTTGTGTCTCCAAAGTGTTTGTGTTCTTTTATCAACTCTAAAGCCTATCTTCTATTTCCAAATTTCTTTATTAACTCTGAAACGTGTGAGCTCATGACTTTGAAGTGCTATATTAACTCTGAAATTATACTTTCCTTCATGAATTTGAATTTTTGCTTTCTTCTCTTAAGTATATTCTCATAGATTAGTTTAAAAATATTTCTGCAAATACATTAGAATAAGTTTTTAGTATCTTAATGTTTCACTCATGTCTTTCTTCATCATCAAAACATGGTTGGTTAAGAATGTTCATCATCAAAATCAAGTTAAATAAGAGTGTATGCTTAACACTTTTCTTCTAAGGCTTGGATTTACACTTTTCCCACTTTCTTTCTTTCCAAAATAATTGTTCTACTGCAAGGGAAATGATTTTATTCACTATTTACTATTACTATTTACTATTCACTATTCATGTAAATTGTTCAAAGTAAAAATTATTATTTAAAAATACTATACACATATTGTAAATAGTCAAAATCACTATACATAAATACTATTTATAGCTACTGTTCAAAATCACAGTTCATGTACACTATTCATAATTACTATTCACAGTGTCTGGATTTCATTTCCATTTTTTGTCCATAAAAGCATTTACATATATATATATATTCCCTGAATCCAGAATGTAGGATTCATTCTACGTTATGAAAAGTTTATTTTAAGATACATAAGTGTTATTAAAATCTTCAAACTATATGAAAATCCGATAACATTTCTTTATCAATGAATAGAAAACTTTATCAATTAAACCATAATTCCACATCTAAATTCTCTCAAATTCTCATAATAGCATAATACATATAAAATACAATTGTTTAACAAACTAGATCGACTGAAAATCAAATAATAACTACTTACCTTAATTTCTTCTCCTCCACATTACCTCTCCCATGCTGCCTCTCTCACTCTCTCTCTCTCTCTCTCCTTACTGCCCAATTCATGCAAATAATTATAAGCAAAGGTCTTCCATGGCCAACTACCTCCATTGAATTCATGCCACTTACAACTACTTGCCCCACTATAGGGCATTACATTCTCCCCACCTTATAAAAGTTTCATCCTCTAAACTTAGATATCAAGTTTATGAGTGAGCATATCTCTCTTTCATTGCATCCTCAAGCTCCCAAGTTACCTCATCATCTGAGTGATGACTCTACTAAAACTTCACAAGCCTAATCATCTTGTTCCTCACTATTTCACTTTGCTATCTAGAATATAAACTAGATGCTCATCATACTGCAAATTAGAATCTAGAATCTGGCTGTAATACATGGGACGAATCTGGCTTGTACTTTCTCAACATCGATAGATGGAATACATCGTGTATGCTCAACAAAGAAGGTGATAAGGCCAAGTGATAGGCCACTTTTCCAATCTTTTCCATTATCTCATAAGATCTAATATACCTTGGGCTTAACTTACACTTCTTCCTGAACCAGATAACCCCTTTCATCGGTGAGACTTTCGAGAATACCTTATTCCCAACCTAAAATTCAAGGTTCCTATGCCTTATATTTATATAGCTCTTTTATCTCGATTGGGCTATCTAAATTCTTTCTTTGATCTAAGACACTTTGTCTATAGTCTCTACTATCAACAGGGGACCCAATACTTTGGCTTCCCCCACTTCATCCCAACATAGAGGTGATCTATGTTTCCTTCATAAGGAGTCATCTGAATGCTAGAGTGATAGCTGTTATTATATGCAAATTATGCCAAAGCTAGGTATTCATTCATGAGTTTCTCCAATCTTGCACACAAGCACAAAGCATATCTTGTAACTGCTTGTTCACCCGTTTCTTTTACCCATCTATCTGTTAGTGAAATGTAGTATTGAACTTTAACTAAGTCCCCAAGGCTCTATGTAATGCCTTCTAAAATTTAGAGGTGAATATCTTATCTCGATCCACGTTAATAGATTTGGGAACACCATGTAACTTTACTATATCTTTGTGATAAATCCATGCTAGTTTCTCTATAGTGAAAGTAGTCTTCACTGGAATGAAAAGAGCCACCTTCATTACCCTATTCACAATAACCGATATGAAATCGAATCCTACTACTATACGAGGTAACCTAATGATGAAGTCCATTGTCATCTCATCCCACTTCCACTCCGGAATGTCCAACCTCTGCAAGATCCCACTAGGTCTTTAATGTTCTTCCTTAACTTATAGACAAGTTAGGCGCTTGGTCATAAATCTGGTAATATTTGCCTCCATATCATTCCACCAATAGTGAGTCTTCAAATCCTAATATATCTTTATGCGCCCAAGGTGAATGGTATAAGGTGTCCAGTGAGCTGCTTGTAACACCACTAATACCAAGGGGGCACCTCTAGGAATTGCCAGTCTGCCTCTAGTCCACAACAATCCATCTACCCAACCTCATAATCTGGAAGCTCCCCCTTCTATATTCTCTCTCTTAATCTCAAAAACTCCTCATCTGTAGTCTGATTGTAACACCCAAGATGTTAAAATTTGGGTAAAATTCCTTATTTAATTATAATGGTAACTTGAGATGAGTAAAGTTTTGGAAAATTTTATAAATTGTCATTTGGGGATAAAACATACATGAAATTACAACATTGAGAGGGAAAATTTGCATGAAGTTTCAGGTATAAAGTGATCAAGAAAAAGGGGAAGAAAACATTATTTATTGATAATAATAGTGATGTGAATAGAGGTAAAGTGTTTTACATTGCTCATAGATATGAAATTCAAGTAATTATCTAAATGAAGGCATTATTATGCTTTTAATATGCTTGTATGAGGTTTATATGTCATGAAGTACAATGAATAAAGAAGGATTAAGCATCAAAGAAGAAATAAGGCAAAACAACGTGTCAAAATTCAAGCAAATAGGGGGCAATAGGGTTGGTGTTGCGGCGCTAGATTGGATGCCACAGCTCTTGGATGGAGTAGAGATAGTGGTGGCATCCATTGGAATGGGTGCCACGGCACCACCAATGTAGTTAGGTGGGTGGTTGTTGTTTTAAGCTATTCTACGTTTAATATTTTCATTTCATTCGTTAATTCTTCTTCCCCACACCCTAGCTTCGAAACCCATTCCTCTAAATGTTGAGTTATGCCCTTCTTTGTTAGAAAATTATTGTGGTTATTCAAGGAAGCTAGGATTCATACTTTTAAACCCAAATTCGAACAATTCAAATGGTGGAGGAAGGAAGAAAAATCATGGTGGTTACAACCCATGGTGGACACTTGGCATTTTGGGGTTGATTCTTCTTATGGGAAGAAAGCCACTCATGAAGTTCAAGGTAAGTTGAGTTTTCTCCAATTGAAATTGTGTTTAGATTGATTTAGTGTTTTGTGAACAATGATTTTTGGGGGAAAAGGTGGAATTACAGTAGGATTCATGGGAAAAATGCTTAATTCATTGATTCTGACATTGTGGGACTTGTTGAAGGGAGAAATATGATTTTTGGACTATGACTTACGTAGCAGATAAAAAGGGGCTTTAGGGTATAAAGTATCTAAATGACTAATTGATTGAATTAAGCACTTAAGGGCTTAATTCACTTGTGATTGAGATTAATTCCCTATTACTAAACATGAAATACCTTTGAGACCTTTGTTAAAATAGTGTGAGTTAAGTGATGATTACAAGGTATTTCATAAAAGGCCACATGAGTAGTAAACTATGTGAAGAAGGGTTGATTGCAACCCTAAGAACCTAATGGAATGGGATGAAGGATTGTCATTTTAGGGTGTAATTCATTGTTAATGAACTTGTTATTATATTAAGAGTGTTGAATATGAATTGTATACTACTAAGAATTTAAGTAAGCTACTACACCGTTGTGAGGATTAATGGTTAAGCTATACCTAGTACATGAATTATGTATAATGTAATGCTTCTAAGAGAGGACACATGGTTATAGTATCTAGAAATGGTAATTCATTAGCTTGAAATGAATTATTTAGAGTTGCCTTTATAAATGAATGAGATTGATATGTGTAGGGCTATGGAGCAAATGCAAGCTATGGAATATTGATGCACAACTCAAGCGATTGAATACAAGGCTAAAGGAAGGTTTATGAAAGTGTTCTTCATTAAGGATAGTAGGCATTTGTTTTCATTGGATGGATAGGGATAGTCTTTATCCCTTTTAATTGAATTTGGGCATATTTGATTGGATGGGGATAGTGGATATCCCCTGATATTTTAAAGGGTGATGTCTATGTGGGTTTGCGAATACATGAATCATATGGATAACAAATATCCCTTAGATTAAAATAGTTGGTGTTTTGCTTATGATATGAAGTTTATTGGATAGAATAGATGAGATAAGTGAAAGCCCATAATTGTATTGATAGTATATTACATTATATGAATGTATATAGGAATGAAACATAGAGCATTTCATGAATTATAGTTGACAGAATAGCATGATTTTGTGCCTAAATGGCACGGTTGTGTTATGTGGCGCCTGTATGTCCTTGATTTATTATGTTTTGAGATGTTATGATTGTATATGACTAAATGACATGGAGTCTTGAATTGGAAAATGAGGACTTGAGCCTCATGGTATGATTACATTGTCATGAATTTATGTATGTTCTCTTTTACATCTCAAAATGAGATGTGAGTGTATTGTTATGGTTCTCAGGTACCATGATGGAATGGTTATTATGGTTATATGCATTGTTGAGAAGAAAGATACTATTTTTTGCTTACTAACATTCCTACTTATTGAGTTGTCTGGACTCATACCTTCTTATTTTATGTTTTTAGCTGGCAGGTCTGATAAAGAATCCCAATTATAGATTGAGATTGGTGAACAAGATTGAAGACATTTCCTTTTGGTTTAAGGAATAGGAATTTTAATTCATAGTGTATTTGCATGTGTATTTAAGATTCCAAATGATGTTTAAAAGGAAAGTATTGGCTTGTCATAGTAAATTAATTATGTTATTGTGAATGGATCTATATGATTCCTATTATGTATATTGCCATCATGATTCATTTCAATCTTAGGCAGGTATGGGGTAGATGTGTGGGTGTGTTTTATGGTTTGTTTTAGAAATTTTTAGTTATTGAAATGTTGATTTTATATGATTAAATGTATGCCAAGTGTAGATCCTTATATTTTGGGGTAGACTTTGCTAGACTTTTAGCAGAATTTTTCCTTAGAAATGGGGAAAATAATGAGAAATGGGAAAATGAATAGGCCCCAAGGTGGGGCATTACAGAATGGTTTCAGTGCTAAGTGGTTATCCAATACCAAGAGTGATGAGCCTAGAATCATGATGGCAATGATTTTTGGAGGAAATAAAAAATGACATACCAATACAAGTTTATGTACTCATGGGAAACATGCAAAATCTTAGAATGTAAAAAAGATGTCAACTATACGTTGAAGGCATGAGTGAGGGAAAAGTTGTACTTAGGAATTAGTATAAATGATACTCATATGAAATGAATATGATAGTACTATGATGGCATAAACATGATTTGATTAAATGCTTATAAATAAATGAGATTATATATAACTGTTGCAATTAGAGTAGCATGGCGGAAGCATAGTGGTGCCCCTATGCACATTGTATGTGAATGATTGATTATTATATTTGCAATGTGTGTGAATTTGAAATAATGAAATTGTGTATTTGTATGCTAATCAACATTTGATTCTACCATGGTTGAATGGAACCACTTTGATTAACAATATGATCAATGAATTTGTGTATTCCTGTGGATGATTGGCTTTAAATTTTGTTATGCAACTATGCTACTTTGATGAATGAATTTGACTAATGCAATGGTATGTTTTTGTGTTGGGTGACATTGGATTCTGTTACAAGTTTAATTGTGTGATTGATGGAATTTTGCATGCGTGGGATGTGTATTGAAATGATATGGAATGTCTTTGGTGGCATTAGGCCCTTGCAGGCCTGAGAATGATATAGATAAACCCTTGTTGGCATGATATGCCCTTTGATAAATAACTAAATGACATAGAGGTTAAGTAGTTAAGTAAGATGAATACCTAATGATGTATCATGGTTTAATGGTTTAAATTAGTATGAATTTGAATTTAGCAACTTGATTGAGAATTGGATGAATTGGATGCATGCTTGGATTGGGGATGTGATAAGCTCATAATATATTATAATTTTATATCTAAATTCACATGTTTAAGATCTTCTTTGAATGTGTTTTTAGTGGTTTATATTGACATTTAAGTGAATAACACACTTAATAGAGTTTTTTTTATTGCAAACATAAAATTCTATAAAAGGAAACTAAAGATTACAAAAGATTTCATTTAAAGTAATTTCTGAGACTGATGGAGGCATATTTGGAAAATGTGTTCAACATAAAAGTTTTATAGTTTGTTCTTATATTTTCAATATATTAATAATAACATGATTCTGAGTTTGTATGAGGAAGTTACATACAAAATAGTGAAACTCTCTCTAGACACCTCCAAAACATCAATTTCGGATTTACACAAGGCATCACTTTGAGGGCTCATGACTCATAGACAGTGGATGATTCACAAAAAGCGATCAACACAAACATTGTATCCCCTAAAATTATCTATCCAATGCAAAATGAATTATGCAATTCTAAGTTCAAATGAGAAAGTTATGATAATTTCACTAAAACTATTGTAGAACATCCAAAATCTAATGACTCCGAAGCAAGACTTGGTGCCTTCGAAATTAACTTCAATGACTCTAAAGTTGACTTTTGTGACTCCAAAATTAACTTTAGTGACTCCAAAGTTGACTTTTATGACTTCTAAGTAAGACTTAGTG
Organism: Pouteria campechiana; assembly: GCA_036873735.1. Classification (NCBI taxonomy): domain Eukaryota; kingdom Viridiplantae; phylum Streptophyta; class Magnoliopsida; order Ericales; family Sapotaceae; genus Pouteria; species Pouteria campechiana. The sequence continues at coordinate 17,250 of JAYJMB010020016.1, forward strand.
CCTCCTAAGTTTACTTGCATGACTCTGAACTAGACTTGTGCCTTCAAAGTTAATATTTCAGAGGGACCGAAGGGATTCAAAAGGCGCAAATTAACTTCAGCGCCTCCGAAGCAGGATTCAAATTTCCAGCTCAATCTTTAGTACCTCTAAAGTAACTGAACAAGAAATGAAGTTTGAAATCTAAGCCTAGAATTGAAAGTGCACAAATTTAGTTGTTTTTCCATGCGTCAAGTGTTGCAAAATTTAAGAGTATGAGACATGTAGATGGCAAAGTTATTATTGGAAGCTGATTTTTAGACTTAAGATTGTATTATAATTTTTAGAACCTAGGATACATAGCAATTTATTTATTTTGAGAACTTCTATTTTTATGCATTGTAATATTTTTGAAGCTATACTTTCATGGGAAAATACTGAGTTATTATTGGAAGAGGATCTCTATGTGTAGAGGCATTGGAATTCATAGAGGAGTTCTATTAAAACCCTGCTACTTGGATTATTTAAGGACACATCCAAAACACAATTGGAGAGAAATTAGATGAGAGAGGTTTTCCAAGGGAGCAAGAAAAGGATTTTGAGTTCTGCAATCATGCATATTTTAGAAAGAGTTTTTCTATTATCATTATAAATTAAATTTCTTTTTCTGGGGCAATGATGTAGACCTCCTTGATATTCATTGTTAATAGAGATTTTTGGGTTATTAATTCAATATCATCTTGTTTCATTCATTGTGTATAATGTAATCATCTAATTTTTTTAATTTTTGGATCACCAATGATGCGAATTAGCTTGATTATCTTTGAGTAGGTGGTTAAGGTAGATGTCATATGCTAAACCATGTACTGTGCTCTTTTGAATGAATGAGTAGATGGTTAAGATAGATGCCATATGGTAAACTATTCTACTTGGTTCATTAAAGTCATTTTAATCTTCATGAGTTTTCAATCTCAATTACACTACATGCCATAGGTAATTGGAATAGGAGAAAATATTTAATTTAAACTTGGATGCCTAATGGTAATAATATATAGTGGATAGAACCAACCCAACATGCTAAATTGATACCAACATCTCAACAACACTAAATATTTTTGAGCTGTAAAGTCAGATCCCCAGACTCTTACAGCTTAAATACTATTTTACATTACTCAAGCCATTATTTTCTATTTATCTTACATTGCATTTTTACTTACTTAGTCTATAATTTATCTTGTTGATTTAGCACCACTTAAATTTAGTAACTAAACATAATTGAATCAGTTTGACAGTTCTCTACTAGATCGACCCTTGCTAAGTACACTATATTGTTATACACTTATGCACTTGTGAGGAATTATAATTTGACCATCAAGTTTTTGGTGTCGTTGTTGGAGAACTTGTTCTAAATTGATTTGATTAATTTAGTTATAAATTTTTTTGTTGTAGTTTATTTTATTTATGATTTTTAATTCTTTCTTTCTTTCTTTTGCAGAACTGTGAATGTAAGGAAGACTATCACTAAATCCAATTCTCTTACCCTAGAACGATGACATTGATAAAGTGGAAATAGAGACAAAAAGCATAAGTAAAGAAGATGTTTAGATGGTTGACAATGTCGAAAATAGAATGATTCAACAAGATTCACAGCCGATGATGGAATTTGCATGACCAATGATTGAAATCTCACCTTCATGCATTGTTTTAGATGACAATGCTAGGAATTATGAGCTGAAGCATATACATCCTTCTTTTCATGATGTAGCTGTAGAGGATCCTTTAACATTCATGTGTGATTTTTATGCAACTATTCAAACTTTTCCTTGCGCATGAGATGTTTTCCTTACACCTTGAAGGATACAACAAAAACATGATTCATGACATTGGCTCCAAGATCATTAAATACATGGGATGCAATATATAACAATTTTATTGATAAATTTTATTCCCATGCTAAAACTATAGAGTAAGATTGCTGCCTTTTCTCAAAAGATGGGGAAGCATTCCATGAGGCATGGGAGAGATTTAAGGCATTATCGATTCAATGTCCTCACCATAGATATCCTCTTGAATTGCTCAATTAATTTTTCTGGACTAACTCAACCATGCCAAGCTATGGTTGATAATGTTGCAGGTGGAGCAATGGAGAAAAGACCCCGTAAGAGACATATGATCTATATGAGATATTTAGAGCAAACTCCCAACAGAAGAGTGTAAGAGGTAGGTCCAAAGGAATTTATGAGATCAACTCTAACACTAATCTTTTTATGTAGATGTCAGAGATGGCAAAATAGATGTAGGTGATGTACTCTATGATAGTGAACTTGAACAACCTATTCCTATAGAGGTTTGTTTAATTTATGGTAATTTAGGACATTCATAGAATGTTTACCCTTCCAATAAAAGATTTCTAGGAGTTTCGGAGCAAGAAAATGCAATGAAGTTCCATAACCAGCAACCATGTAATGATCCTTATTCAAATACTTACAATCTTGGTTGGAGAAATCATCCAAACTTTTCATAGAATAATAGTCATAATCAGAATCAAGTTGGAACTTCTTTTCAACCTAAGAAACACACTCTTGAGGAGATAATTTAGACTTTTGTCTACTAAATTGAGATTTTAAAATGTGGAGGGGTCAATAAAGAAGATAGAAACATAGTTGGGGCAGATTGCAGAAGCTATGCAAAGTCACACACCTGGAAAGTTACCAAGTCAGCCAAAGCAAGCAAAAGCAGTCACAACATTAAGAAGTGGAAAGGTAATTGACCATAAAATTAGTGAAGAATTTGATGAATCTAATGTTTCTATAGGATTAGGCAATGAGAAGAAAATGGTAGAGGATGAAGGGCATTCAAGGAAGGCTGTGTTTTCAATAGTTGACCCTCTAGTCAACTACAAGCCACCACACCTTATGATCCACTAGTGCCTTTTCCAAGAAGATTGAGGCAAGGAAAATTGGATAAATAATTTTTGGATATTTATGATATCCTTTCCAAAGTTATTATTAACTTACTTTTGCTTAACATGATTAAGAACATGCCTACTTATGCCAAGTTTTTAAAGGAACTAACCACAAGGAGGCATAAGTATGAGCCTCACGAAAAGGTGATAGTTTCAAAAGCATTCAATGTATTTCTATAGACAAATATTTTTCCAAAGTTGAAGGATCTAGGTAGTTTTAATATCACAATCACTATTAGAGGAACGAATAAGGTAAAGGCTATGTTGGATTTAGGAGCAAGTATAAATCTGATACCTTATTCTGTTTACTTTAGCTTAGTGTAGGAGATTTGAAACCTATTATAATATCTCTACAACTTGCAGATAGATCAGTGAAAATATCCAAGAGGGATTGTAGAAGATATATTGGTGCATATTGACAAACTTATTATTCCTGCAGATTTTATTATGCATGACATGGAGAGGCAAGTGACTCCAAAGAGAGAGAGGTGCCTATTCTTCTGGGGTACCTATTCATGGCAACAGTTAGGATAATCATTGATGTGCAGAATGATAAGCTAAAAATGACTATTTTGGATGAAACTATGAAATTTTTTATTTACAATTCTCTTTCATTCCTTTAGATCTTACAAATCCCTGTGATTGTTTTCAAATTGATGATTTAAACTCACTTGTATCATCTACTTTTGTGTAGCAAGAAATAGACAAATTGGGTGCTTATAAGTGAAGAATTCATTGAGGAGGATAAAGAAATCAAAGAGTTGAAAGAAGATTTGGAAGCAACAAAAGTTAGAGAAGATGAAGTCACCAATGAGGTGTAGAAACATTTGAATCCCAATTTAACACCATCAATTGTCACATCACTGAAATTGGAATCAAAGCAATTGCCACAGAACTTAACATATGTATTTCTTGGTGAGAATGGTACTCTTCCAGTTATAATTACTGTTGACTTATCTGATGATGAAGAGAATGAGTTATTGAATGCCTTGAGAGAGCACAAGGAGGCTATAGGTTGGACATCAGTTGACATCAAAAGAATTAGCCCTACTGTGTGCATGCATAAAATCTTGTTGAAAGATGATGCAAAGGCTTCCAGGGATGCTTAGAGGAGACTTAACCCACACATGAAGGAAGTTGTTAGAGCTAAGGTTATTAAGTTTTTTTTATACTGGTATTATCTACCCAATTTCTGAAAGCAAATGGGTGAGTCCAGTTTATGTTGTACCAAAGAAATCTGGTATTTCTATTGTTAAGAATGGTAATAATGAGTTGGTGCTAATAAGAATGATTACAGTATGGTAGATGTGCATAGATTACAGAAAACTCAATGCAGCCACAAGAAAGGATCATTTTCCTATCCCTTTCATTGATCAAATGCTTAAATGATTGGCAGGTCATGCTTACTACTATTTTCTAGATGGTTTTTTAGGTTACAATTAAATTCTCATTGCTCTAGAAGACTAAGAAAAGACAACCTTCACCTACCTATTTGGAACTTTTGCTCATCGGAGGATGCCTGTTGGTTTTGCAATGCCGCTGCAATCTTTTAGAGGTATATGATTTCTATTTTTTCTAATATTTTTGAAAGGTTTATATAGGTTTTCATGGGTGATTTTTTTATTTTTGGTGATTCATTCAATGATTACCTTAATAAATTGACATTGGTGCTTAAAAGGTGTGTTAAAATAAATTTAACATTAAGTTGGAAGAAGTGTCATTTCTTAGTTAAGCAAGGAACTATGTTTGAACATATTGTTTCAAGTAAAGGCATTGAATTTGACAAGGCAAAGATTGATGTGATTGTTAAATTGCCCTCTCCCACTTCATTCAAGTGAGTGAGGAGTTTTCTGGGTTATGCAGGTTTCTATAGATGGTTCATAAAAGACTTTTCAAAAATTTCTAGACTGCTGTGTAACTTGCTAACTAAAGATGTGACTTTTTATTTTGATGATAAGTGCATTGTTGCTTCCAATACCTTGAAAGAAAAACTAACTGTTGCTCCAATTTTAGCAGTTCCTTTTGAGCTTATGTGTGATGCATCAGACTTTGTTGTCGATGTTGTCTTAAGACAATGAATAGATAAATTGCCTCATGTGATTCATTATGCAAGTAGAACTTTGAATGAAGGATAATTGAATTATTCCACCACTAAAAAAAGAATTGCTTGCAATTGTATTTACATTGGAAAAGTTCCACTCTTATATGATTGATTCACAAATAATTGTTTAATCTAATCATGTTGCTTTAAAATATTTGCTAATTAAGAAAGATGTCAAGCCCAGATTGATTAGGTGGGTATTATTGTTGCGAGAATTTCACTTGATAATCAAGGATAAGAAAGGCAGTGAAAATGTTGTAGTTGATCATCTATCCAGGTTTATGGAAGGGACTGATTTTGAGTAGAATAAAGATACAACAAGCATTCCCATCAATAAGATTTTTTTTGATGATTAACTATTTTCTATAAAGGGAAGTGAACCTTGGTATGCTGATATTGTTAACTATTTGGTTAAGGGGGTTTTTAATCCTATGCTGAATTTGCAAGGAAGGAGGAGGTTGTTGTCTATAGCAAAACACTGCTTTTAGGATAATCCAACTCTATTTAAAATGTGTTCAGATCAGATCATTAGACATTGTGTACCTAATGATAAACAATAAAGCATTTTGAAACATTGTCACACATTCAGTTGTGGAGGGCATTTTGGAGGGAAGAAGACCGCTCTCAAAATTTTCCAATCTGGTTTACGTGTGATAGGTGCTAGAGAATAAGTAATATTAGTAAATGATATAAAATGCTACTCACAGGTAATCTGGTTGTTTAATTATTTGTGTATGGGGCATTGATTTCATGGGTCCATGTCCACCATCCAATGGTAACATGTACATTCTGCTTACTAATGATTATGTGTCTAAATGGATTGAGGTAATGACCACTAAAATTAATGATGCTAATGTTGTGCTAAAATTTCTGAAAGATAGGATTTTCTTCAAGTTAGGTAATCCAAGAGCAATCATTAGTGATAGATGAACTCATTTTTGCAATAAGATATTTATAGCTTTATTTAAAAAGTATAACATCACTCGTCGAGTTGCAACACCATATCATCCACAAACTTTTGGACAAATTGAAGGAAGTAACAAAAAGATCAAAGTAATTCTAGAGAGGACAGTGAACACCTCAAGGAAAGATTGGGCAATGTAGTTGAATGATGCACTTTGGGCATACAGGACTACGTTCAAGACCCCAATAGGAATGAGTCCTTACAAAATTGTCTGTGGAAAAGCTTGCCATCTACCGATAGAGTTAGAGCAGTTAGAGCATACAACATACTGGGTGATAAAGAAACTGAACTTTGATTTGCAGAAGGTAGGTGAAGAGAGGAAGCTTCAACTGAATGAATTAGAGGAGTTGAGAGATGAAGCTTATGAGAATGAAAAGATTTATAAGGAGTGAACAAAGAGATATCATGCTCAAATCATTTGTAAAAGATGCATTGAACCTAGAATGGAAGTTTTGCTTTATGAATCATGTTTACATTTGTTTCCAAGAAAATTACAGTTTAGGTGGGTTGGACCATTCTTGGTGAGATAAGTGTTCTCAAATGGAGCTGTGGAGTTAAAGAACTTGAGGATTGGGAACAAGTTCAAAGTCAATAGTCATAGACTAAATAGATATATGAAGGATGACTTGCCAATGTAGTTGAATGAAATTGTTGGATTTCAAAATCTATGAAGGAGAAATTCATCTTGCACAAACTTTAACTAAAGCGCTCCTTGGGAGGCAACCCAAGTTTCTAAACTTTCTTTATTTCTTTAGCATTCAATTTAGTTAGTTCTTTTGTTTTCTCTATTAGGACAGATTTTTTTAAGTAGTGGTTTGACATTTCTATTGAAGACAGAAAAAATCTATTTTTAGAATGAGCATAGAAGTTGCAGAGGATTATGAATGATGTTTCAAGTGTTATAACTGTTAGAAATTTGCAAAGGATATCAAAGCAATTTCAGAAGGAGAGGATGAGAATTCACTTCATTTGGGGAAGCTATGAACTTAAACTATTGTCATTATTTCACATTGAGGATAATGTTTAGTTTAAGTTGGGGAGTATTGGGGTATTTATATTTAGATTTTAGATTTGCATTCAGTTCAATTTTGGAAAAATTTTCATATTTGCAATCAATTCAATTTAAAAAATATTCTAGAATTTAGGTGTATATTTTTAAGGAGCTACATTTTTTAATGACTTAGCCAGGTAAAACCAAGAGCAATTATGCTACCATGCTAAAATTGAATAGGATGGATTCATTGTCTTCTAATGATCAAGTGACATATGTTTAGTTTTTTATTATCATTGCATATGATTTAAAATGATGGATAGATGTTACCATGTGATTTATTGATTCATGTGATAAGTCCTTCTTTTTTATAACTGATGAAAATTTCATTGAGCACATTACATTATGATTATGCAAAGTGTAATTTGATTAGTTAATGATGTTGTGAATTCAGTGACATATTTTGGTTGACATGAGCATGCTAGAACTTGTTTGATTATCCTTCAAGGCAAAATCCTAGATAACGTGTTTACTTGGAAGTGATTTAGGCATTCTTTGATTAGTTTAAGCCTTTCAAGCTAACCTATTACATTCACTGTAATGAGTGTCCCCATTGAGCTTTAATGAAAGAATGACATATGCAAAGCATATAAAAGACCACCATTCAACTTTTCTTTATTTAGCCTTATCATTCAGTCCCTTTTAGCTTGAAAAACTATGTTAGACCTATTAAGAGACATTTATAAATGATGGTAGAGCTGTATATGAGTGTATAAAAAGATAAGTATAGGGGTCATTAAAAAGATGAATGTCAAAAGAAAGATTGGATAAATGAAAAGGAATCAGCGAGGATTTATTCTTCAAGTGGGGGGATCACGTCTCGATGAACTCAACAAGCAATAAATTTGGAGATGCAATAGTAATACAGCCCATAGCTGGGGGGATCACATCCTAATGAATGTAAAAAAAAAAATAAGTTTGGGGCTGTAATAGTAATACAACCCTTAAAATAGAAAGAACTCTAAATAAAAAGTTAAGAGAGTAAATATTCATATGAAATTTAGATATGATCTCTTACTTTGTGAATCTTTATTTCCTTTCTTGTTAGCTAAACCCAAGGCCCTATTACATGCTTAGAAAAGACCTATTAATCCAAATGAATAAAGTCGCCTACATTAGTGGAAAGGGATTATGAAAATCAAGCTTAGGGGGTGTTTGTAAAGATCATGAGAATCATTGGTTTGCACATTATTGACTGAAAAATATGCATGTAACATGAGATTGACGTTGCGCACACACACATTTTCATTTCATAAAAGGATTGATGAAGCATGGGTTTTATGAGATTACTGGGCAGGTATCTTGAGTGATTTTTCAAATATCTGTAGATGTATAGTTTGTCTAGTATATTATTGATCGTTTCAGAGAGATTTTCCTGACTTATTCATGAGTTCAGATTGTTATTTTGCTTAAGGATGGTCAAAAGTTACATTTGGGGGTATTTGATAAGCTCATAATATATCATATTTTTATATCTAAATTCACATGTTTAAGATTTTCTTTTAATTTGTTTTTGGTGGTTTATATTAAGATTTAAGTGAATAGTGCACATAAAAGAATTTGTTTTCTTGCAGACATAAAATTTTGTAAAATGAAACTGAAGATTACAAAAGATGTCACGTTAAAGTAATTTATGAGATTGATGGAGGCATATTTGGAACATTTGTTCAACATAAAAGTTTTAGAATTTGTTCTTGTCTTTCTAATGTATTAAAAATTATATGATTCTGAGTTCATATGAGGAAGTTAGATTCAAAATAGGGAACTCTCCCTAGAGACCTACAGAACATCAATTTCGGATGTACATAAGGTGTCATTTTTAGGGCTCACGACTCATAGAATATGGATGACTCAAAATTATTGATTAACATAAAAGTGGTATCCCCTAAAATTATCTATCCAATGCAAAAAACTCATGCAATTCTGAGTTCAAATAAGAAAGTTATGAAAATGTTGCTAAAACTGCTCAAAGCGAGACTTGGTGCCTCAGAAATTAATTTCATTGACTCTGAAGTTGACTTTTGTGACTCTAAAATTAACTTTGATGACTCCAAAGTTGACTTTATAACTCCAAAGTAAGACTTGGTGCCTCTAAAGTTTAGTTGCATGACTCCGAAGTAGACTTATGCCTCCAAAGTTAATATTTCAAAGGGACTAAAGGGGTTTAAAAGGTGCAAATTAACTTTAGTGCCTCTAAAATAGGAATTCAAATTTACAGCTCAATTTTTAGTACCTCCAAAGTAGCTTAACAAGAAACAAATTTTGAAATCAAAGCCTAGAATTAGAAGTGCACAAATTGAGTTATTTTTCCATGCATCAAATGCTGCAAGATTTAAGAGTACGAGACATGCGGATTGTGAAGTTCTTATTAGAAGTTGATTTTTAGGTTCTAGATTGTGTTGTAATTTTTAGAACCCAAGATACATAGGAATTTAGTTATTTTGATTAATTCTATTTTTATGCATTGTAATGTTTTGGAAGCTATATTTTCATGAAAAAAAATACTGAGTTATTATTGGAAGAGGATCTCTATGTGTAGAGGTATTGCAATTTGCGGAGGAGTTCTACTAAAACCCTTCTACTTGGGTTATTTAAAGACACATCAAAACACAATTAGTAAGAGATTGGATGAGAAGTTTTCCAAGGGAGCAAAAGAAAGATTTCAAGTTCTGTAATCATGCATATTTCAGAGAGTTTTATTTCTATTTTCATTATGAACTAAATTCCTTTTTTTGTGGCTACGATGTAGCCCTCCTTAATATTCTTTGTTAACAGAAATTGTTGGGTTATTAATTCAATATCATCTTATTTTATTCATTGTGTATAATGCAATCATCTAATTTATTTAATTTTCTGATCACCAATTATGCGAATCAACTTGATTATCTTTGAGTACATGGTTAAGGTAGACACCATATGTTAAACCATGTATTGTGCTCTTTGGAATGAATGAGTAGATAGTTAAGGTAGACACCATATACTATTCTACTTAGTTCATTAAAGTTTTTTTGATCTTTATGAGTTTTCAATCTCAATTACGCTACACACTATAGGTAATTGGAATAGGAGAAAATACTTGATTTTAGCCCACACGCTTAACGGTAATAATCATATAGTGGATATAATGAACTTAAGACGTTGAATTGATACCAAATCTCAACAACAGTAAATATCATTTAGTGGTGAGGTCAGATCCTCAAACTCTTACAACCTGAATATTATTTTACATTACTCAAACCATTATTTTCTATTTATCTTACCTTGCACTTTTATTTACTTAGTCTATAATTTATCTTATTGATTTAGCACAACTTAATTTTAGTAATTAGATATAATTGAATTAGTTTGATAGTTCTTTATGGGATCAACCCTTGCTAAGCACACTATATTGCTATACACTTGTGCACATATGAGGAATTATAATTTGACCATCAGGATGTTTCATGGACTAAGGTTCAAATACATGCTTGGATTTGGATACTAGTTGGAATACAATTGTTATATAACTAAGTTTAGATGCTTGTCAAAATATTATTTGTGTGAATTTGGGTTTGAGTGCCTGCCGAGATGACATACTTGATCATTTGTGATTTCACCCATAAAAGGGTGATGTTTGGTGATGCCACCTATAATGGCAAAGAGGTCAAATTTGGCCTATTGTGTGAGACTCCACTAATTACTTCGTAGGTGTAGATGGAGAACTTGTGATCCCTGGGTTGCAATGAGGGCATAATACTATAGGCCATGTTGATGATCATATGGTCATTGGTCTCATAACATTCGTAGCTAGGATTGTAGGGAAGGACCAAAGCACACCAATGTTGTAAGAATGTTGAGTCCACTTGGTTGTGGATCAGTCAATTTTGATTAGTGCCTGTGTCCACTTGGTTGTAGGCCTTCCGAGCATGGTACTAACTATTAGTAGGTGAGATGCAATGGATGATTGAGAATGAAAGTATGAATTTAGAGGATTGTACATGAATAGTGTCTTAGTAGACCTCTAGCTCGAAATTAATGAATTTTGTATTAAATGGAATGTTGTGAACTATCGTACTGAATTATATGTTGTATATGTTATAAACTTTGAGTGTTACTTGGTGGTCTTTATGGATGAGATTGATTGCTATAAATAATAACATATCTATGTATGATTGAATAACTTTGCTTATGAGCAATTTGGTTTTGATGAATTGTTAAGTGTGATATAACTAGGAATACCAAAATTATGTATCTCTATGTATTTCTTCGGATTGGATACTATCATAGTTGAATTGAGCTACTATGATTGTGTAAGGCCTTGAAAATTCCAGGTATGTGAATTTAATTTTTGTTAATTTTTGTCGGTACGACATGGAGTATATTGGAGTATAGTTAAATTTTTGAGAAAATTGTCATGAAAAATTTATGGAATTGAGTAGATTAGTAATATAAACATGAGGATGATGTTGGCGATGCATCAAAGTGTGTTAAATAGGTGGTTTTGATTGAAAAAGATAATGAATTTAAATAGGTGGAATACCGAAGGTGTAAATATGAAAAAATATTAAATTTTATTATGAATTTTTTTTGAAAATGGATGGAATATCATTATTAATGTGAGAATAAGGAGGACACATATTAATGAATGATTAATAAGTGAAGAAAAATTGAAAAATGTTGGTAGAAAGGTGAAATACCGAGTATGCCGGTAAATTTTGGTAAATTCCAATTTAACTCAATTTTAATTAAGAAAAATAAATAAATGTATGTAAATAGCATGTTTAATGAATGGAAAATTAATATGAGCATATGATTCATGAAATAGGTAGTCTATACATGTTAAAGGAGAGAATAATTGCAAGTTTTACAAGTTCAAGAGTGGTACATGTGTATGGACATGCATGAGCTGCAAACCACTATAAAAATTGGATTATAAACTGAGAAATGCAATACCGTTCCTCATCTTCCTTTCATGTAACCCCCCCTACTCATGCCTTGTTCTCCTGAAGCCTTCTTTCCCCTCTCCCAAATGCTAAGTTTTAGTTGGTTTTGGTTAAGAGAAGTGGTAGCAACATTAAATCAGTGGAAATTTTGGCTGATAGCCATGATTTTCTTCTTCAATTAAGGTGTGACAACTAGCATAATTAGAGGATTCATCCCTAAATTTGGGACCCACTAGGGAAATAAAAAATTACAAGTATGTAAATTATTAATTTAGGATGTTAATCATGTATATCAGATGATTTCTTAGAAACTATGCTGAATTGTTAACTGTAACTTAATTTTGGTAATTAGGGTTTACTATAAAATATCCAAACTTGATTGGGATTGTAATTAATATTATTATTTATTTATTAAGTTTTAATCAAGTTTAAGCATGAAGTAATTGAAACAAAAATGAAAAATCAGCAACCTGGAATTAAGATTCAATGCAATGCCCTACTGTCCACTTAGCTATTGGGGTTGAAATTATTATGAATTAAACTAGGTAATTAATCCTAATTATAAAGGATTAATCCTTTCCTAATCAATGCTTTAATATAGTAGTAATGGGCCCAAGCATATGGCCAATTGATGATGAATTCAAGTGGACAGCAAGGTGTTAATGAAGGACAGTAAATTGTTTACTAAGTACTCTTGAGCTTTATTAAAACCCTATAAAATGAATTTATTTTGTAACTATAAAAATATGAGATTATATTAATATGTTTGACTAGAAAAAATATGCAAATTTTGGTGTAACAATCCCAAAAATAATAGGCTTAAAAAAATCCAAGAAGAAAATACCCTAAAATTCGCTGTTGCTTGAATGTGCATCCTAAAATTGTACATAATGTTGATGGAGTCTCAAATTTTATCACTAAATTGTTTGATTTTGAATGTGTGGTTAACATTAAATTTATAGGTATTGAAATTATATTTCTAATAAGAAATAATCATTAAATTTTGAGTTGATATGAGAGACTTATAACTAAAACAGTGTAACTGTCTCCAAATGAGTGGGCATTATATTGTGGGGACCACGAATCAAACTATGAAATGAACTAGTGAATATGGTCAAGATCAAAGTTATAGAAATTTCAATTATATAAAAATTACATAATAATCTCTTAATTTGGAATTCATATTCATATGAGAAAGTTATGCCTAAATTACTAAAACTATTCCTATGAAATAATTCACTACAAAAGGTGTTATTTGTGGGCCCAACAACCCAATTTAAAGGTTGAATTAGAAAATGGATTCAACATAAAATTTATAAACCTTTAAATTATCTAAACAAAAATAGAATAACCACTTAATTTTCAATTAATATGAGAAATTTATGCATAATTTACTATGACTGTATGGTGGGGCAAAAATGGAATTATGTAAAATACAATGTGATACCTTAAGCTAAAAATTTAATCATTATGTTCCATAATATTAATGAGAATTTTTCATGTATGTGTATAGGATACATGTGTAGGATTTTCTGACATGGAGGGGACAAGCCGAGTTCAAAAAAATGTGGATTATGTAGTGGATTATTCTGAGGTAAGTGGTTGTGCATGTTTGTCTATGTGAATGGGGGGATAGTGATTATTCCCTAAGTGATTTGAAAATGTGCTTATATGCAAATATATGGATTGATGATTGTGGATGTGACTTAGATGGGATTGTGAATATCCCATTTCTCATTGTATGCATTGTGAATATCTGTGAGAAATGGGTATTAGTAAGGATCCTAAGATGCTATGATGTGTGCATGTCTTTAATTGTTATGTAATATAGTGTTGTAATATTTTATGTTACTATATGGTTTGGTGGAATAGAAATTATCCCCTGCTTATATTTGCTATTGTTATTCTAGTTTATGAATGTCTAGATTAAGGGATCGTAGTCATCCCATGAATATATATTGTGTTATATGCATGTGTGTTATTTATATGTGTGATTTGGAATAGGTGATAATCCCATGATGTGTAATTTGCTTTGGAATGTGAAATTTATGTTGTATTCTTCACGTTGTGGCATATTGAGATGTTAAATTGAGTTTAAAAATGTATTATTTGATTTGATTTGTGGGATGCCTTGTGGATCCCTGTTTATTTGGATGGATTGGATTTATTGAATTGGTTTGATTATTGGATGTCACACAGTCTACTTACAGAGTCTGTTTAGATTCACCATTGTTTTATATTTTTAGATGGAAGGTCAAGCCAGGAGAAGTCGATATTAGTAAGCAACATATAGATGATGCATTATGTGATATTCTATGCTATGTTGTATATTATTTTGGGGTATGTCCTAATCTTAATATATTATATATTGCATTTGAATGTAATGGTAAAGTGTGATTGAGTGTTATATCATTTAAATGGGATTGGAATCCCTGTGATATACAAGTGTGTTATAGATTGATAAGATTCATATATGCTATATATTTTATATGTGTGGGATTTCATTATGTAATTGTAAACCTAGATGGGTGTGGTATAATGAAAAGATATGCTCATTGTCCTCTTGATGCAACTGTGATTTCGGAAGGAACCTAGGTGGATAACCCTTTTTAGGGGAGACTCTATCCGAACTTCTGTAGAAATTAGGTCAACTAGAAAATGGTATCGAAGCAACCCCACCCTGGAAATGGGAGAATCATAGTATGATCATTTGTATTTGCAGTATAAAATGGTGTAACAGCTCTAAGAGGGTAGGGCATTATAGGTGGTATCAGAGTTGGAGTATGGTATGGTGTGTGTGATAGGCTACAGAATCATGATGGAAATGGTTATTGAAGGAGCTAAAAAATGACATGCCCATTTGAGTTGATGAATGATTAGTTCAGGGAAAGGTATACCCTGAAATATGGATGATAATGAGATAAGTGTAAAAGTGCTTCGGTGGCATAGATAATGAATATGAGAAAGTATGAGACTATGAGGTTTCATGAATAGTCATTGTAACTAATGATAGTACTATTTGTTTGGTTGAATTGTGATGAAATCATTGGATTTCAGGGTGGTATGAACCTTAGTTGATTAGATTGTGTGAACCCTTGTGGGTTACATGATTGAGTGACTGAACATGGCTTGTTATGGCATAAGTTCCAGATGTGCATCTGGATAAATGACTTCATCTCATGTGTTTTGTTGAATTATGTAATAGACTCAGAATTGAAGGAGTTCTGGAATGAATTGTATGCAAAGCTATGAGAACCATAATGTATTTTAGTAGTGATTTTTCATCAGAAATAATGACATGACTATATATTTTATTGAGTAACTTTGCTTGTGAGTTAGTTAAATTGAATAGATTGACTTGTGTGCCATGATTGTATTGAATAGATCAGTCTGTGTGCCATGAATCTGATGATTGATATTGGATTCCAATATGATTGAAATGAGTTGTTTTCATTAATCATGTGAATGATACAATTATGTATTCCCCCATCTTCTTGACATTATATTTGGCTATGGGCCTAATCTATTTTGAATGATATATGTTGATTAATGCAAAATTGTATAAGTTTGTTGGTAAGCTTGTAAACTAGTGAGTTGGTGGTAAGCTCATAAAAACCACCAGTATTTCAGTGAGTTGGTGGTTAGCTCATGAAAACCACTGATTGTTGTGAGGAGTTGTGTGGGCAACCGGCATGGCTGGGTGTTGCTTGATGATCAGCCTGGATGGCCTAGTTAGAGGTGGTTGTGTGGATGGTAGTATGGGAGCCTGGATTGTGTGACAGTATGAATCACGAGCATTATCATTATCATACATTATTGCATTGGCATTATTATACATTGTTATGTAGTATGTTATGAGATTATTGTGCTGGGTTTATTGAGATTTGTATTTGATGATGACTTGAGTTTACTGGCATTTTGAGCACCTTGCCTTAGAAAATGTGCTAGCATGGTGTCTATGTGAAATGGATGTGTGACTCACATTGATATGCTGGAGTATGTGTGATTAGCAATGTATTGTATGGTACCTCGAGGTGGATAAGCCCTAGCTGAAGGGAGCTGAAGCCCCGATGGTGGGGTCATGGAGGCCTAATGGAAGGGGGTGGTAATGCCACAGAGGTTTACTCTATATGTGCATTGAGGTTTAGGTATCTACAGGATAACCCTTTTGATTATTTATCATAAAACTTATATATTAGCCAATGGATAGATTGTTATAGGCGCCAACAACCCAGACCAATCGAAGAACTATTGACACCCTTGGGGTGACGGCTACTAGGGTGGCGGTATGGTGGCATTGGTTTGATAATGCAAGAATTGACTAAAATATATAAATAAATAAATATGATATATATGATGAAGCATGATAAGTGTATAAGATTAAGCCTCCATAGTATGTATCATTAGAAGTTAAAGGCTAGATATAAGTCTCCACACTGATGTGAATAATGAGTTTGACGTCCCTATGTTGCAGTGAGGGTTAGATGTCATAGGTGGCATCTGTATTGCCACCATGAGTCTGGCAACATTCGTGAGTGGGAAATACATGTGAGACCCTGAAATTTTTGAAATGATAAGAACTATTCTATAGTGTATAAAGGAATTGCATATGTATGATATGAAATATAAATGGAAGAATCATTCATTTCCAGCCCTCCCCTTTCATTCCCAAGTTTAGAAAAACTTTATTTCACATGGAAATTGACAGATTAAGTTGGGGAAATTTACGATAACCAGTTTAGCAATACTTTAGTATCAAGCAAACACTAAATTCAGTAAATTGAGATTGTGGAAGTTGAAGAATAGATCGGGGTTTTATCTTGCAACTAGATTCAGTGGATTTCAATTGGAGTAAACTAAGCAATAAGCAATTTCCATCATCCACTAATAGTTTGTAGTGGCTAGAATTTCTAAATTTTTTTTTTAAGGTAAATCTTCAATATCAAGAAGTTAAGGTTTAGAGAAAATGTAAGTTGATTAATAGAATGGATGATTGAATTGTGAATTATAGTGTAAGTCCCATTAATATCTTTTTATACATAGTTTGGTACAAAAATCCCAACTTGTGAATAATAAACATATTGAATTTCATAAACTGCACTCTAATTATTTGATAAAATAGTACAAAAAGGAGTATAGTATGATTAATCTATATTAGTGAATCTGTGATCATTGTTTTTCATTGAAGCTTAACCAAGAAAGTGGGTTATCTTAAATAGAATTAGGTGATGCAATAAGACTGATAAGTAGTAAATTTTTACACTTTAATGATTAAGGGATATATGTTTTGAATGTAGGAGTCCCACATTGCGAATTCGGACTTGGCCATATAAGGATCATAACAAAAGAGAAGTGTGTTTGATACACACAAGGTAAGTAGGTTTATTTGCTTAAGTACTTCTTTTGAAATTTGGATTTTTCATCATTGATAATGTTCAATGGTATTATTGGTTAAATTTGGAACAAAGTTAGTCTATTATACTTGCGACATGGGCAAACCAAATAGATTGTATAGTGACAAGTGTGGAAAGAAGGAGAAATCAGTATGGATGAAAGAAATGAATATAATTGAGAAGTAATCTAGTGCATTAAAGTATTGTGGACTGCATTAAAGGTTATGCACTCATCATGTGATATAAATGGGAGAGTATTGTTTATTAAAGCATTTTAATGGATAGTTGGTAAGAAGAGATTAAAGTCAAGGTTAAATAAAGTGAAATAAGAGGAAATAAAAGTAGTTAAATAAGAAATATTGGGAATAAGACAATAGTGCAAGTTTTCATGAGAAACAGGTGGCAGCAGGGACCTTGCCGTGACAAAAAGCCCAAAAAATTGCAAAAAGGAAAAACAAAAGAGACTCTGCCATGGCAAGGAATGTCCCTACCGTAGCAAGCTTCCCCTATGAATAGTAATTTTTTCATGTTGTTTCCTTGCCACAACAAGACATTCCCCTTTCACGCCAAGGTGTTGCTGTGAACAGTAACTTTGCAAAATTTTAATATTTTGTATATTTTGATAATTTAGGTATTTCTATACTGTTTTTACTAATTAAAAAGTATGTTTTATGGGAATATTTTTGAAAATCAATTGACAAATAATGAAGACATGAGAAGAATCATGTTATGATGTTATGGTAATCAAGGGCTTAGCATGTGAACTCATTTAGTAAATGATAGGTATTTGAAAGTGATGTCTTAACTAAATGTGCAATTGAATTTGGTTACCTATTTGAAAAGATATACTAAGATAATTATGATGATATGATAAACATTGACTTTTATAAGATTTATATTATTGTGTGTAATAATTGAATGGAAGTATTATGCAATGCGGAGTAAATTGAGTAAGAATTTCACATTTGTCCTTGCATGAATTATAGTAAATTGGGTTTTGACACCTATTGGGATGGTCGTTTGGTTATTGGGATCCCGCGTTTATTAGGACTTTGTTATGGATACCGCTTCTCTCAGCGAAGAGGTTTGATCAACCTATTATTTATGAGACTCCTCTAATTACTTAGTAAGTTTAAATGGGAAACCTATGATCCCTGAGTTATAGTGAGGGTGGGGTATTTCAAGTCTCATAACATTCATAACCAAGGTAGTAGGAAAAACTAGAGTACACTAAAGTTGTAAGAAAGATGAGTCCATTTGATTTTGATATTGTGCACTTGGTTTGATCGATAGCCTCCTAAATATGGTACTAATTGTTTGCAGGCAAAATACAGTGAATGACTGAGAATGAAAGAAATGCATTAAAACAGAAGCAAATTTAAATATGAACAGACACAATCAGATATAGTAGACATCATAGTAGATTTATATTGAGAACTTTTGTTAGTATTTGTACTCAATCCATGATAATATAGTTCTATTGTAATCATATGAATTTTATTGCATAACTTTTATGATTTACTCATTGATTTAATTTATGCCTGCTTACAGAGTTACTCAGACTCACTGTATTTTATTATGTTTTAGTTGACAGGCTAGAAGACAGAGCCCAATGAGGGTTTGGAGTTCAGGAGAGGGATAAACGATGATAATTAGATATACTTATTTTTTTGATATATATATAATGGAATGTATACAAATTGTGATTTGTTCAGTATGTTAATGGTGTAAATAATGTAAATTTAAGTGTGTGAAGTGCTTTAAGTTGCTTGTCATTATTTTATTAGATGCAAGGATGATTTCCAAATACTTTACCTTTATAGTGCAACTATAATTCTGGGCACATGTGGGTATTTGTGCATGTTTATGAAGGTTGACAAGGTAAGTTCAAGGAAGACTCTGACTGAGAGTCCTCTTGTTCTTGCCTAAGTAATGCCTCTGAAAGAGGACGTTACAATAAAGAAATCCACTAGTCATGCATTAATAGAGAGAAGAAAATGATAAGTTATAAAGAATGAATTACTATATAAATTTGTAATAAAATTGGAAAGATGATGATGATGATTTTCCACTTGGTAACGACATTGTTTACATGATATGGCTTCATATGATTAACTAGTGTCTGAGTCCACTCAGATTGATAGCCTCCCGTGTATGGTACTATTTGGTGGCAAATGGGATATAATGGGCATGAGCATGGTATGACTGAGATGTGCTTGTATGATGTATAAAATATTGGTCCCTTGCACAATGGTAGCTCAAGAGGGGGGTGAATTAAGCTTTTAAAACTTTTGACTAAATTAAATAATCCAAATATTGACTAAATAAATAGAATAAATTGCACGACACACAACACAAGATTTTTATAGTGGTTGGGTTTTTCCTGGGTCACTACTCCACTTCTCTGAGATAGTCCCCTCTACTGATCTTAGGTTCCACTAACACTTTAATCAACCTGATCAAATACACAATGATTTTACAATAAGCTCACCAACCAAATTATTGGTTTTCCAAGCTAACCAGAAACGTTTACAACTTATTGGTTTTCAAAGCTCACTAATGAACTTCTATCCTTTCAGCAAGCTCCCTACTTACTTATCTCAATACATAAACACCAAGTACTCTTCGTGTGTTACCAAATACTAAAATGAAGTGTACAAATTAATGCCTCTTACTTAGATAGACTTGTACATAAAATTCTGAACTTTCAGTAAATGAATAAGCAATGAGAGAGTAACAAATTCAAACTACTTGATTAAGAAGCAATTTAGGCTTTGAGATCTTTTGATAGAGATGTAGCCATTGGAGTTGAACTTTGCAGGAAGATTTTGAATACACTTCTTGCATTTCTTATATATTCAGTGATATTCAAAATAGTTATTTTCTTTTGCTTTTGAATCTCTCTTTAATAAGTTGAGAGAGATTTTTTCATTGTTGACTTTGGCAAACATTCAAACATTCAAAAATATTTTTCTTCACCTTACACATTGTCTGATGTCTGACTTTGCTACAATCTAGTATCAGTCTGCTACTCTGTCACTGACTTTTCTCAATGTTCACTTTTGTATGGATGCTCCGGAGTT
This sequence comes from Pouteria campechiana, assembly GCA_036873735.1. Taxonomy (NCBI): domain Eukaryota; kingdom Viridiplantae; phylum Streptophyta; class Magnoliopsida; order Ericales; family Sapotaceae; genus Pouteria; species Pouteria campechiana. The sequence goes on from JAYJMB010020016.1 coordinate 37,705, forward strand.
GCTTCTTCGGTTACTCTGAAGAGAAGAGTGAACAGATGATGCCTTGATTGATTTCGGATGTTCTGATTAATGTTCTTCAGATTCTCCAAAATTATAGTAAGCCTTCTTGATTACAACAATCCTTTATAGAGAGAAGTTCAGATTTTTTGAACTTTTAATGTTTTAGAAAGGTGACTTCAAAGTATTGTTTAATGACTCTGAAGCTTTGTTATTATCTCCGAAGTGAGGCTTTGTGGACTCCAAAGTAGGTCTAATGAATTCCAAAGTTTGTTTGAATTACTCTGAAACATGACTAGAGGTCTCAGAAGCATATCTATTTACTCCGAAGCGTAATCTGAAGCTTATCCTATTGTTTCTAGAGTGTACTATGATAACTCTATAACTTTCATGATGACTCTTAAGCATACTTGACGATTCCAAAGCTTACTAAATGATTCTGATGTACACTATGACGGTTTCGAAGATTTGCTGTTAACTCCGAAGTGTGCTTGTGATGAGTTTGAAACATGCTATGAAGACTCCAAAGCTATTCCAGTTAACTCCAAAGCTTGCTATGAAGTCTCTGAAGCTTGTCTTGGGCTGACTCCGAAGCTTTCTAATCAACTTTGAAATATGTCATGGTTACTCTGAAACTTGTCCGAAGCTTGTCTGTTTACTCCGAAGTACACTTGTAATGACTCCAAAGTGTTCCATTTTACTCTGAAACTCATTGTGATGACTTCAAAGATGGTTCTGTTGGATCCAAAGCATGCCTTCAAGACTTCAAAATTTTTGTTTTCTAGTTTTAAGTATATGTGCAATTTATATACTTATTTTTAAAGAGCATTTACCTTGTTTCTTCCTTTTATCATCATGAAGGTTATTCTCAAGTTGAGTATGAGTTAATATTTCTGCAACATACTTGAAAATAGATTGTTTGTACCTTAATGTTTCACTTATGCCTTTGCTTATCATCAAAACTTACTTGGTTAAGAATGGTCATCATCAAAATCAAGCTAGATAGTTATTCAACATTCTCCTCCTTTTTTATGATGACAAAATAGTGAGTGATATACCTTTCAAAACTGATCTAACAATAAACTTAAAGGAACTTAATTTGCAAATATTTCAATAAAATTTCTATTAACTAATTTAGTATAGCTCCCCACGAATTGATGCACATTATTATAACTGTATTTCATACAACAAAAATTTTCATTTGTATGCTATTTTCTCCCAGTTTATACATTCACATTTTCTCCCCCTTTTTTTCATAATCTAAAAGGTGAAAATAAGTAATATTAATGGAGAAAAAAATTTCATAAATATTGAACTGGTCATTGATAAAAAAAAAATTTAGATATAATGTATATATATCAAAGAAATTACAAAAATGTTCAATCAAAATTTACATCAGAAAAAATGAAAAAGGGAGCAGTATTATTTGGGTGGTTTGGGTTTTCTCTGGTAAGTCTTGAGAAAGATATTTTTGAGAGGTGAAAGAGGTGGCTTGGATTGAGAGGATAACAATGTAACAATGGGCTTGGATGTTCTAGGTCTTTTTGTTGGAGGAGATGGTATAAAAAATGGATCCTTTGGAACTGCTACAAGAGGTTCATGTGTATAAGTTTTAATTCCACAGCTTGATACATAAATAAAATCATTTCTTTCTCAAAACTTTGGATCCAGTAGTTCAAGAAAGACTACAGCAAGCCCTTTGAAGAGATTTTTTGTGTTTGCATTCATCCAAGCTGTATATTCCTAATAGTACATGGCTTTTTTTCAAGATAAGCCTTTTTGTGTTCCTTGGGAGGTGGAATTCTTCGCTTCCTTTTAGGTTTGGAAATTGAAGGCTATTTTGAAGAAGATGGTTTGGGTTGTGGTTTTTGTTTGGGGTTGGTAGAAGGTGGTGGTGAGGATTTTGGTTTTCAATAAGTAACTGGTGGAGGTTGTATCTGTCTTAGTCTATCTTGAATATAGGTATTTGAAAGTTGAGGAGATGGAAGAGGAAGATTGTTAGCAATGACCTCTAGGTTAGCATTATTGAAGAAAGAATTATTTCCTAGTGAGAGTAAAGAATTGATTAGGACCTGAGGGAGATGGAAACACTTTTCTAATTAGTGTTGATGCTAGAATCATCTGAAGAAGTTTCTCAGAATACTCTTGAATAATTGACTCTCTATCATGAATTTGGATTTTGTGGCCCTTAGGAGTCAATGGAGGATTTGGGAGAAGTTGAATCCTATTTAGAATGTTAGGATCCTTAAGCTTTAAGAATGAAGAATGTTAGCATCAAGCTCTGAGAATGGAAATTTGAGGAGATAGGATGATAGATTGAGAGAGAAACATTCTAGCAACTTCAGAATTTATTTTGGTTTTATTCGCAAACTCAAAGAAAGTCATCCTGATTAGATTGACAATATGAATGAGAATGTCAGGATTATTAAGAGTTGATTTTGGAGGAGTTTGAGGAGGAGTAGTTGGAAGAGGTGGTTGACAAATCAAAGGCGTTACCCATTCTTTAGGGATTTCATCAATTCATTTAGGAATGAGTTCTCCTAACAAATAAAGATCCTTATTAGTGAAACCTAGTTCGTCGGATGTTCTTGGGGGAAGAAAGTGAATTCTATGAATTAAGACTATGAAGAATTTGCCATATCTAACAATTGCTTGACATGGATTTACTTCAGAAGTTGGAACTGAGGGAGGTTGTGTTGGGAGAGAGGAAGATGCAATTTCAGTAAGTTTACTCTCAGGTTGAGCAACCTCTTGATCTGCAAGAGAGGATGGATGAGTGAAGTGTGTGGGTGAAGACATTACTGTGATGGGAAGGTGATTCTGACTGGAGAGAAGTGATGTGGAGGTGATGAAAAGTGAGTTGGAAGTGGAGAGAAATGAGGATGAGGTGGGGGAGAAGTGAGGATGATAGGCCTGACTTCTGAATAATTCTGCTAGAGCTTATCGAGAATTAAGTCTTTGGTCAATCTTATCAGCTCTCAGGATCATAGATGACATGGAAGATTATGATCCATCCTATTCATTTGGAGAGCTAGAGTGGACAATTAGTGCTCAATCATTGTAATTCTATCCTCTAGGTTCTTTGAGATAGGTTGTGTAGTGGGAATTGATTAGGTGGATGGTTAATGAGTCTGAGTGTGTCTAATGGGTGAAGGGAATAGAGATTGTGATGGCATGGTTTCTATTGCTATTTCTTCAGATATGTTTTCTTTCCAAATTTCTTCCAATACTTCTTCTATGACAATTCTTTGTTCCTCTCATAGAACTTCTTCTATTCTCTCAGCTTCTTATTTATCTTCTCTACTATAGAATTCTTCTCTTGCTTCTATTTATGGATTCAAGAACTCAATTCCCTTCACCTACTCCATGCCATCACAAACTGAGTCAGCCTCACTTGCTACACTCAGGTTCGGCCCTCTCTTGGCACCTGCTCCACTTTCTGAGTCAGCCTCACTTGCTACACTCGGGTTCTACTAATACTTTGTGTAATCACACTTAGTTTTCTTAAGCTAACCAAGAACTCATGCACTAGTTTTATAAAACTCACCATAACTCAAAATGTTCATTTTAACAAGCTTACCAATAACTCTAACAATGTTGGTTTTCATAAGCTCACCAACAACTTAAACAACATTGGTTTTCACAAGCTCACCAACAACTTGAACAACGGTGGTTTTCACATGGTCACCAACAACTTTACTAACATTGGTTTTCACAAGCTCACCAACAACTTGAATAATATTGGTTTTCACAAGCTCACTAAAAAAATTTAACCCTAGTTTTTAAGCTTCCAATACTTCTATAAATGAAATAACTGAAATAACAAATTACACTTTTTGACGTGTTTCTTGTTGAGTGCTGAGGAAGATCTTAGATGTAGTTCTTCTTGTCATAGAAGCTCTTCCTTTATGTTGTGGAGCGATTGGCCTTGAAGGAGATGAAAAATGAAAGCTCTTTTGGAATGTAAAAGAGGTACATCTTGGCCTTCAGGATTTACAAGATGATTTCTCTCTTTTTCTTGTTTGTATATTTTGTTTTCTGCTCTCTATCTTCTTTTTTTCAAATGTCCCTTAAGTGCTCCTTAAATAGATCTTGAAAACTTGATTGTTGGATGAGAAGCTTGAATTTCTTGTTACTTGCAACTTTTGAATTTTTTACCATTGGGCATCATCAGGCAGTTTCACAGGTGCCTAGTCCAAGCAACTGTGAGTGAGGCGATATGATAGGCGGTTGTGGCTAGTTTTCTGAATTTTCTTCCAAGCAATTCTTACTACCTTCTGGCAGGTGGTATGGCAGGCAGTTTCCATACCAACTATGCTCCATGGTAGTTTGCACAAGCGGTTGGGAACTTTGTCAGGCGGTTCATCTTCTGGTGCTTCATTTCTTGATTTTTCTAACATTCTATCTAGGTGGTTGCTCCAAGTGGTTGGCATCCTTCGATTTGTGTTTTTGCATTTTGATTCTTTTTGAAACTTTGACATCTCTTATTTTAAAC
>JAYJMB010020026.1:0-42188 GCA_036873735.1 Pouteria campechiana
CTCTCTCTCTCTCTCTCTCTCTCTCTCTCTCTCTCTCTCTCTCTCTCTCTCTCTCTCTCTCTCTCTCTCTCTTCCTCTTTATTTTTTTTCTTTTCTTTTGTTTGAGTAAAAAAGGAATGCCTTCTAGAAAAACGAAAATGATCATTTCTAGAGATCATGCAAAGTAATTAAAACTTGGATATGTTTTAAAATATTTTTTTGATATCAAAATTCGACATATTGAATATTAAAAATAACTTAAAACATTATTTGCAGCTCAACTTTTAATAGTAGAAGTAAACACTACTTGAGAAGATTATTATGCATTTACATTTACTACTAAAAAAGTGGAAAAAGGCATTCACATGAATATATTGACAACATGCCGATGCTAACATAAAACAGCTTAAATCAGACATGGCAATCTAACACAAAGGTTTTAACATGAAGAAAATGATTAATACCTTTTATGTCCCTCTTTCCCCGCTTAGGTTAACTTTTTATGTCACTTGTCTATTACTATTTTTAATTTGGTTTCTAAATTGCTCTTGCCTAAAAATTAGTTAGCAAATTCTAATACCATTTAATATAAAAGGCTCAAATTGTTTGTTTGGGGTCAAGAAATCATTGTATCTTGTCTTAAATTCAGGTCGTATCATAAGCCTTGTCCAGCTTATTCAAAATTTATGCTGAGATTGACTTCCTATTGAAAATCTTGAAAGCTCTAATGTGATTCCGACTCAATAGGCTTGGTATGACATCATAGCTATTCAGTTGAGTACGCCTTGAGATTTTAACTTAAGTTTCAAATTCACAACTTCAGAGAAGAAAATTGAATCTATGAATATGACATTGCTTATACAAAATGAATCTAAGTTTTATACAAGATGCTCAAATAACATTGCTTATAGCACTTATGAATATGACATTGCTTATACAAAATGAATCTAGCACTTATATGTTCCCAGGTGTTTTAATGAGAGTGTTTTGCTGATATCTTTAGCGAAATCCCCAATTATTTAATTGGAAGCTTTTTGCTCATGTTCTTAGAAAACCCCTAAAAACGTTTGAATGTCAGGTGGAATTAGGCCAGTCAAATCAATAATTTTCTTTTCCTATAAGCTAAAGTCTGACGTAGAACACGTTAATCTTATGATCGTCCCTCCTTGAATGGAATCAAATTGCCAGTGCTTCTTTTTGCAAGCAATAGAGCATGGTCGTGATCATAAAAAATTAAGTAATGCTCTGAATTCAGGAATAATGCAAAGATTCATTAATGATCTACTTACGGTGCTGTTAATTGAATGCTGAGACAATTCAGTCGGCATGATTTCTGCAGCTCGTCTTGTATCTTGTTATATGGAAGAATGGATGTTTTAGACTGACGAATAATCATGAGTTATGGAGGTCTTCTAGGAATTTCCTCATGTGCTTTAGATTCATTACAAAATCTTCGGCAGAAAGGATGCACATAGCCAGTTAAGCTTAAAATTTGGCTATATAGTAGCACAGAGATGCATGAATTCAGTGATGCATTTTTGCTTGAAAATGAGAACCAATTAATGAGATATCCACATACCAACCGTCTCAAATGATTTATAGCCGGCCGAATAGTATCATTTTGGCTGCAGATCATATATATTCAACTTTCACTACATGGCTGTACTACCATTCAAATGGTGTTGGAGTGTGTGTACTGGGGCAAGAAATTAAGGGTTTTGGGCCTTGCAGGACCACCTAAGTACCTAATCTGATCACCCCCCATGAGCCTAAGACCAAAAACAGTTTGTAGATGGCAGGTGTAAAGTCATATTCATGACCTAAGCTTGGTTTATCATTTACGGATTGGAGATTTTTGGTTTCTATGTCAGGTGTGATTGTGCCTAGTCAAGCAGTTAATCCAAGTAAACCCAAAAACCGAAAGGGATTTCTAGTTAGAAGGGTGAAAAAAAAAGTCTGTTTATTGGTAGTACTTATTTTCTATTCTTTTTTTCTTTTTCTTACAGATTTATTCGATATGTGGTTTTTGTTGCAGCTTAGGATATACCTCCCTTCTCATTCCTTGAATACTAAAAAAATTGCTTAAAAGGCTTGTGCCTGCTGCTGCTCAGGTTATCTGGCATCCGACTTCCATTTGATAAAATGACTGGTTTTTGGCCACAAGTTAAAAAGTAACAGTTGGGTTTCTAATTGCCTTCCTTCGGGAAATTGGCAAAATGCATGGGTCTGGGTAGAAGACCCCAACCAAACCGAACACAAACCCATCTGCAACTGGTGCATATTTAAACCTTCACTAGCAAATTTAGGCATGAAAAGCCTTTAATAGAACTAGAAAGGTTTTCATGAACCTGGAGATCCTAAAATTTCAATGGTCTCAACTTGCATTACATTTATATTGGCTCATTTCTTTTTATTCTTCTTGTGTCAGCTACAAGAATCTTAGACAAACATCTTGAATAGAGTTGAATTAAGCAAATTCTGTAGATTATATTTGCTTGCATCTTAAAATTTGAAACAGTAAGTAATGAAGTTAAATAACGACCATTTAACTTTATTAGTCTGGTGTCTGGCCCAAGCTTCCAGTTGGGGTCATTAGTTAGGTGGAATTTTTAATGAAGGTATGACAATGGGAAAGCTGGCCAAAGATTTTATAAAGGTATGACCATAATGAGAAATTTGCCTACATGTTTCCAGATTATGGAAAACAACTTCTGCATAATCAGACTCGCCAGTAATTGGAATTTGTGATTACCAAGCGTTAATGAAGCTTCCTTCCTTACTATTCTCCAGCCCTAGAAGTCTATAACTTTCTCCTTCTCCTTCTGCATGTCTTTCCTTCTACTCAGGTAGAACATGGATAGCCCCGGTTAGTCGTACTGGTGGAGAGACGTTTCCCTTCTAGATAAAGGCTGTCTTATCCTCGTAGTTAGTGCATGTGATATATATCCGCACTGGAACAGATCATAAGGTTTTCTATAAAGTTGGAATATTATTCATTTATTCCATGTGTGACCCACATACCACTCAAATGATTCCATCATTTGCAAGAAGGATCCAATTGAGGCGCGGAGGAGAAAGAGGCTGCTTGAGAAAATAAATAAATAAAAAGGAGACCTGTAAAGGGAGATAGACGGAGGAATTGAGGGAACACCAAGATGATCCTTTACTTGTCTCAAATGATATTAGAATGGAATAATCATTTTTTCCACGACCCCTTTCTAAATATCTATTACTAACGGCCTCATTTATTATGTTTTATTTTCAAGATATTTCACATTTTTTAACAAACTTAAAACATAGAGCTCTTAACCATATATACTAAATTCGTATATTCTTTGATACATCATTTAATATAATAAAAAAAATGATTCTCAGTACATAAGGCTCCCACTAATGTCGAGTTTGGGAAAGATAAACATGTACATAATCATACTTTGATCGCTACTGAAGCTCATACTACCAAGGATCCAGGCAAAGGGCCTTACCATCATTTAAAGAGCGCTCCAGAATGCATAAATCAGATCCTCAAAAGAGACTCATTATGAATATAGAAATCTTCATGTTACATGTTTTGACATACCTCTCATACTATACCAAAGTCGTGATAACTAATATAATATGTCTTTGATCTTATCGAAACTTACAAATTTCATATCCATAGTGTTTAAAAGCACCGCATACTGTCTAAGCACATTTTCCACTTGGTTAAGCCAACCACTTTCATGTTTTATTACAAAAGTGATGTGATTGAGTACTTTAGGATCGGAATGCAAAATGAACTCCCTATGAATGAAGGCCGCCGATCACTTTGAATGAGTTCCACAAAACAGCTTCATGCTGGGTTCACCAAAATCATCTAGGAATAAAATCTATCCCATTCCCTTGTACTTATGATTATTCATTTAATGATAGTACTTGAAATTATTTCAATCAAAAATCTACATAAACCATACAAAAATAAGAATTTCAATGGGTTTATATTCATTATAAAACTTATTAATTTAGTGACCTATCTAATTCTTTTATAAGACAAAATATTATGCTTCTGATTAAACATGCTTTATTAAGGATAGGCATAGATTTCATTAAATGATCCTTGTGGGCCTTAAATGAAGCAGTTTGTGGAATCGATTCCAAGTGATTAGCGCCCTTAATTGAATGAAATAGTCTTAACAAAACATGTACAATTTCATAAAAAATTTACATTATATGTGGAATACAAATGTATTAGGGATCTTTGACATCGAATATTCATCGTCCAACTGGTATTACGCCACGTCAAATTCATAGTCTAATGGGAAGCCTCTTTCTAAGGGTGCAAATCGGATCAGTTCATACCAAGTTGAGGTTGTCCTAACCTTAACCATATTTATAAAAACTCATATCCAACTCTACATATATGGCTGCTCCAGTCAGCCTTGTCCAAGCCCCAACCCTATCTTTTATAATACAGGTTAATGTTGAGGTAAATTTGAGTCAATAATTCATGTCGGCAAATCTAGTCAATTTAATAAAAGGTTCAAATTATTTCAGCCTTGCAGAAGAAGCTATATATCATGGCCAATACCATCCAACTAGCTAAGCATGAATAGACGAGTGACATATGAAAGTCATGTATATATATATATGAACAATAGTAAACTAATCACTAGTCCAGCCATCGAGATATTAAGAGTTCTTAAATAAGCAAATAGATGAGCTGCAATGAATTATAGTTTCTAACACTTTAAAATTTTGTTTCAATTTATCTTATCTAGATGAGCAACATAACTTGGTAAAATAAAGATAAAACATTAAATAAAAAATAACAAAAAATAGAGATAGTAAGGTCAGATCATGAGATTGTAGCGAGCAAGAAGATAGGTCAAAGTATTTTGAGAATGCATCTTATTTTTTTTAAATTTATTATTATATGCGGGTTGGGTTAGTTTTTAAACCAACTGACCATACCTGACCCTATTTAATATTTTAGATCAATTTTTCTGACCAAACCTAAATAGAAATTTTCATCCCACTATAATAATTATCTCAATATATCGGGACCACCCCAATGCCCTTTGAATTTATTTTTTTTTACAATATCTTCACACAAGATTTTTGTAGAGCAATTTGGGTACACAAGATTTTCATGATGTCGACAACATCTAAGATAAAAAAAATTTCACTTGTGATTACATTCACCTTGAGGCCTTGGGAAGGCTTAAAATTGAGTTTGTATCAATTTTTTTTAGATCATCGAATACGTTTTGGGGTAAATTAATAACAATCTTAAATATAAATCATCATGCTCTTAAATAATTACTGAGATCTAGTAACATGGAGATATGTCTACACTAAACATAATATTGGATTGAAACCGATTTAGCCACAAGAAATTCTCTATATTCTCTTGTCACATAAGAAAAAGAAAATTCCCTTTACATTGCTATTATCTCAGAAAACAAATTTGAAATAAAATTTGCTGATTAAATAGATTTTTCCTATAAAATTTGCTTAGGTATAATCAAGTAATTTAAATTCATAAATTAAAACTTCAATGAAAAATCTTTCTATTATATACCCCTCGCAAGCTTAAACATAATAATAAAAAAGAAGCATTAAAAGAAGAAAGATTACAAAGCATCCAAAACCTTATTCACATCATTGGACATGAAAAGATGTTACCATGGGATGATGCTCTTTAACATCAAATTTACAAGAACAAAAAACCAAAAAAACATTAAAAGTTGAACTCCAAATCCTGGCTTCATATCTACATGGATTGCTGTTGTGTTTAAGCTTTAGTGAGTTGTAGGTGAGGAAACAGAACAAACTAAGAAAAGGCCCAAGGGTTAAAAAAAATGTCAAAAATGTACAACTCATGCTGCTATTAGAATTTCAGCCTTAGGATGAGAATGGACGGCAACTGTTGTTGAGCGCATGAAAGCATGTTACGCTACCATTTGCATAAGAGTATTCTTCTATACGTATATACATACATACATGTATTATCAAAAGTGAATTAGTATATCTTTTTCATTTGGACTTCATCTTAATAATTTTATAAAATACATCTTGATTATTCCACAAAATCTATTCATGAGGGCCCAACAATCAGATTTTGTAAAATCTGCGATGCCAATTGTGTTTATTATAATATGTTTAGTTAGGAATAAAAAGAATCTTTATAAAATAAATTAGGTAGGCCACAAATTAATAACCATTTAAGAATAGATATAAAACCGGCAAAATTTATATCTTAAGTGGGGTCCATATATATTTATGATTAAAATAATTTCAAATATTATTGAATAAGTAATGATAAATACAATGGATGGCACAAATTTCATTGAATCTAATTGGTGGGGTCCACTTGAATTAGTTCTAAAACAATTTCAAATATTTTAAATAAAGTGATAATGTTAAGTATAATGGTTAAAATGGATTTTATTTAATTATTTTTTATTGACTTAAAAAATAAGGAGGTTCATTTGAACCAATTTCCATATATATAATCATATATAATGGTCGAGAATAGATCTAAGTCAATAAAAAATGAGTAAATGAAATCCATTTTGACCATTATACTTAGCATTATTACTTTAGGTAAATTATATGAAATCATTTCAATCAAAGATCTGTACATGCAACACCATTTAAAGATATATAAAATTATGAATAAAATATAAAAATTACTTATATTAATCTATGCATGTGTTCAAATGTTAAAAATCATAAGTTAATATATGATGAAGGCATTCAAAGGCATAGATTCATGATTATATCCTTGTGAGTCCCATAAGATATGAAACAATTTTAAAGGCAATTTTCAAATTGCATTATTAACTTTAGTAAAATTTCATATTCACCCCATAAACTTGAAAATTTCATATTGCTCCTATAGGTTTGACAAATTTTTCATATTTATCTCTTTCTTTTATAAATGCCATTAACTGGAAGATGGATTTAAAAATTTTATAAACTTATGGGGGTAAATTTGAAAATCTTCTAACCTTGTGAGAGTTGAGTTTAAAAAAAATTTAAACTTATGGGGATAAATTTAAAAAAACTTATAAAGTTATAAGCGCAAATTTAAAAATTTTAAATTTAAATAATTATTATAACTTAATTTAAAATAGTGAAAAATATATTTCAAATAAGATTATGTTAGGGATTCCCAACAAAGATACCTAGTTCATCGGATTATGCCATGCGGTGTAGGATCCCCGCTCTTAAAGGACTACCGCCATGCCACTATGGACAGTCCTATGCACACAAGATTGTCGATAAATCATACTATGTAACTCGTCTCCTAGTAGGATTCTACAATCACCATGCACCCAGGCTATGCACCTATGCTCAATTATAAATATACCCAAGTATGCACCCAAAACTCGGAGGCTCTTACTACCATCCATTCTCTCCACAAGATTTTCTTCACTGACTTGAGTGTCAGAGTTTTTATGCCGGGAACATCTCTGTCATCCTTTAATCTTCTTATTCTAGTCTTACAGGATTTTATGCGAGATCTTCTCAAGGGCCACTTCAGCATTCAATTTGGGGACTACAAAACATTGACGCTGTCTGTGGGAAGCATTTTGAAAGGTCTAAAAAGATGTCAGACGACATCATGAGCAACATAAACGCTTCCTCTCTCCCTGTTGCAACCAACAACGTGCTATCCATGTCAAACCAGAACAACATAGTGCCTTCATCTGGGGACTCATTGGCCTAACCTGATTTGACAAGCCAACAAACAATGCAATAGATGATGCATGAGATGATGCAATAATTCATGCAATAGCAGGGGAACACTTTTGGTTGATCCTCCGCAATGGGAATCCCCCTACCGCCTCCTCTCCCTCGCTATCAGACGGATTTGACATTTCACATATCCGAAAACCCTAATGGAGCTGGTACTCTCCTCATCGCTCCTGCCCTTGGATTTCTGCCAACTGACATTACCCCTAGACAGTAACCGACAAACCCTGAAATCACACCCGTTGTAGGAGCACTAGTTGGCAACCCAGCGCATACAACCAATACCGTCCCAGAGCCGACTCAAAGGCAAACCAACTATGACCTGGAAAGAGAAGCATCTTCCCATTTGGAGATAAGAAGATACCCTGAAGATGATGTCACCAGACTAGAAAGACTGAACACTCAGGGACACCTTAAGAGGCAGGACTCAGCCAAGGGTTCTCCTTTCATCCAGGAAATCCTAGAGGAACTCATTCCAAAAGGATTCAGAGTACTATCCTTAGAAGCCTAGGATGGTACCATGGATCCCGGTAACTATCTGGCCAGGTACGGTGGACAGATGATCCTCATAGGGGTCTCCGACGCCATCAAGTGTTGCGCCTTCCAGCCAACACTCAAAGGAGCTGCACTGTCATGGTACCAAACTCTAATGCCAGAATCCATCAGATCCTTCAATGATTTAGAGGAACACTTCCAAAGATGCTTCATCGCGCAACGAAGGCAGAAAAGGATGGTGAAGTCACTAATGATGGTGAAGCAGAAAGAGAGCGAAACCCTCTATGAATATGTGAGCAGATTCAATTGTTATTCACTAGACATGAAAAAGCTAGATCACAATATCGCTGCAACAGCACTCTAGAGCAGAATCACGGATGCAAGTGTGAAATATCAATTATATCTTTGGCCCCCAAAAGACTATTCAGAACTCTTGAGAATGCTGAATCTGCATATGAATGTAGAGGAGAGCATCAAAGGAGAAGGAACGAAAAGGAGGCAGAGCCGGTCTCAATCTCCCCCGCTTCGATGGGAAGAAAATTACAGTCGACGAAGTAATGAATCAACTTGTGGAACTCCTATATCCAGATCTAGTAGAAATAGGCTGACATCGGCTGAGAGAGGTGCTCCCAGATATGCCTTAAACTATTTCGCTGCACACATCCTCCACAAAATTCAAAGACAAGGGTATCAAGTTACTCCACCACCCAAAATCAAAAAAAGAGGCAACTTTGACCACAATAAATATTGCCTGTTTCATAAGGATATTGGCCATGACATAGACAAGTGTCGCATCTTGAAAGAGGAGATCAAAAAACTCATAAAAAGGAGAAAATTACTCCAATACATGGCTAGCGACGCCAGAAGAGCAGAGACCAAAAGAGAGGACAGGCAGCAAAGAGAAGCACCATGTGAAGAACGTGGGAAAGATGCAGCAACCGAGGTGAATCAACCCACAGCTAGAACCATCAATGTCATCTCCGGTGGTCCCATCAACCAGCTTCCCTCTCCTAAACAAGTAAATACGGTTAAACAAAGTCCAAATGGAAAAGAGGAGAAGAAGACTTCCTCATCATCTTCTTAGAAGAAGACATACCGAGTGGAGTGGATCCCTAGGATAACGGGTGGTGATATAAGCTGTCATCCACAAGTTTTAAGTAAAAAGAATCATGGTGGATAGCAATTTCTTGGCAAATATTCTGTTTCGTCATTGATTCGAGAAGATAGGGATCCTTAAGAAGTCACTACAACCTTATGTGGGATGATTAACAGGCTTCACAAGAGACGGGGTGTTTCCAAAAGGAATCATCAATCTCCCATTCACAATGGAGACAATCCGAAGAAATTTACCACCCGCCTAGACTTCTTAGTGGTCGACATCCTGTCACCTTACAATTCCATTTTGGGACGCCTAAGACTCAATAAAATAAAAGTATTCGTATCCACTTACCACCTCATGGTAAAGTTCCTTGTAAGAAATGGGATTGGCATAGCTAGAGGTGATTGGAAGATCGCGCAGGAATGCTATGAAATTTTAGTGAAAAAAGGAGCATCGAAAAGTATGCAAATCGATACCATGGCATAGTTAGTAGGGATGAGCAACAAGTCACTTGAAGCGAATCGATAGAGCCCCTTATCATGTGCCGCCGATACTCGGATCTGATAATAAGACTGTCCAGATTAGCTCCGCCTTGGAACTCCCACTTCGAGAAGAGCTAGTTGACCTACTAAGGAAGAATGCCGACGTTTTTATATGGAAACCCTTAGACATGCCTAGACTGGAATCATCAATCATCTCCTACAAGATAGCAATCGACGACAATCACAAGCCAGTGTGGCAAAAGAAGCCGCTTTTCTCACTAGAAAAAAGGGAAGCCATCGCGGTAGAAGTGAGCAAACTTCTAAAGGCAAGATTCATCAAGCCCATACATTACCTCAAGTGGCTAGTCAACATGATAATGGTAAAGAAAGCAAATGGAAAATGGCACATGTGTGTAGATTTTAAGTTATTAAACAAAGCCTGCCCGAAAGTCAGTTACCCACTCCTCAACATCGACTAGCTGGTAGATTCCACAATAGGCCACGAGTTGCTCTCTTTTATAGATGCTTTCTCGGGATACCACCAGATCCAAATGCGTGAACTAGACCAGGAGAAAATGGTCTTCATCACCGATGTAGGAACCTTCTGTTACAAAGTAATATCGTTTGGGTTAAAGAACGTAGGGGTAACCTACCAGAGAATGGTGGACAATGTATTCAGACACTAGCCGGGTAAGAACATGAAAGCTTACATTGATGACATGGAGGTAAAAAGCAAAACCAGGGCCCACCACGTCCAGGACCTGGAAAGATATTCAAAACTCTCCAGAACCATAAGATGAAGCTGAACCCTCAGAAGTGCACCTTCGTAGTAGCATCGGGAAGACTACTAGGATTTTTAATATCCCACAAAGGCATTGAGGTGAACCCAAAAAATATCTGAGTCATTCGAGACATGATAGTGCCCCATAATGTCAAGGAGCTCCAACAACTAACTGGGAAACTAGCATTGCTTAACAAGTTTCTTTCAAAGTCCACTGAAGAAGTCTTTCATTCTTCAAGGCTCTCCGCATGGAGGCAACTACGAATCCGAGTAACCAGGGAGTCAACACAAAAACTTGATGATGAGAATACAAAATATTATATTTTATTCCATTAATACTTAATTTTTTACACTTATTTGACTCTTATATGGACTCATTATTCTTATATTTTGATTTAGGAGATAATTTAAGTGGTTAAGTGCAAAAAGAAGTCAATTAAAGGATTTGGGATAATGTCAGCATCAATCCATATTTTAGGCATAAATATCTAATCTGACCTCTGATTGAAATGATTAAATATGTTCTGAAAACACAAAAAAAATTTCTACAATTTCATGTTTCTAGTTTTGAGAGATAAAGGCTATATCAAGGACAACTGAGCAGAGAAAGTATTAAAATATGTTAAAAAGGAGCTGAAGATTACATATGGTATCACTTGCATACCAATCTTACCATACTCAAAGGATGACTTGGGAAAAATTTTCAACATCAAAGTTGTATATATCGAAGTTATCTAACTAATGAAAAAATAATCATGCAATTTCGAGTTGAAATGAGTAACTTGTGGTCAAAATAGTGGACATATGTTTGGTAGGCAGCAGAACTGGCGCTCAAGAGCCCGAATCACATAGAGTAGCAAGAATGGGCAGCAATTTGGGCCCTCAAGTGCCCAAACCAGTGCTTAGGCTCCTAACTCCAGCCAGTATTTTTTGAATTCTACTGAAATTGTTATTTTGCATATTTTGACTCTTTATAAATAACAGTTTCCTAGGGTTTTTGCCAGTTCTTCTTGCTAGGGTTTAGAGATGACTTTTTGGCGGCTTTCAATAGATAATCTTCTTCTTCTTCTCTCTTTTATTTCTATTTTTTTGTGATTTCATAGCCCTTTGTGGCCAAACTTTTATTCTTGGTTTAAGGAGATAGAAGCCTCAAAATCAATATACTGCAATATCTAATTTGATTTAATTGTTCAATTTATAATTTGAGTATTGAATGTTCTTTTTTGTTCATGATTATAATTGTTATGCTCAATTGCTAGGAGGCCTACTAGTTTATTATCAAGTGCAATCTATTGCTAGATTAAATATTAAATTCATAATTGTTTGATCTCTTTAATTTGCGAAGCAACTAGGGTTTAATAATTTATTGTTATTGCAATTATTAAATCTTAGGAAGAATATTTGACTAAATTAAATACAACTGCTGATGCTTGTATTATTTACCTTCACCAATCTCTATAAATCTTAAGGTTGCTATTAGATTAAACCTTTAGCACTGGTCTAAGGTTATTTAGTAGTTAGAGTTAATTAGAATATTATTTTCTAATTAACTATGTTGAAGAAGAGATAGAAAAATTAATTTCAATGGTAAATATTTAAAGTGTGAATTAATTTATAATTGCATCAATAATCAGTTATGATAATTTGATGGTAGATTTTGACTTCAACGAATGTTTTCTCCTCTGATAAATTTCTTTCACAACATTACTCTTATTATATTCAAAACACCCCCCTTTCTTGTTCACATTGCATAAAACTAAACTCGATACTCCTTGTGGGATCAACCCTTATTCACACTAATATAGGTAATTTAAGTAGAGTAAGGTTCTAAATTTGGTTGTCTACAACAGCACACCATTCGAGAAGCCTTTGAAGAACTCAAGGTATACCTCACCTCTCTACCATTGCTAAGTGCCCCCAAAAGGGGAGAAACTCTTTTTTTTTTATCTTGCAACAGGATCCGAAACAATTAGAGTTGTCTTATTCAAAGAGAAGGATCGACAGCAAAAGCCAATATACTATGTCAATAGGATCCTGCAGGGGGCAGAAGTCAGGTACCCCACCATGGAGAAAATTGCCTACGCACTAGTGATTACGACAAGAAGGCTTTGACTCTACTTCTAGGGACACCAAATCCGAGTCTATATAGACCAACCACTCAAACAGCTCCTCCAAAAGATGGAACTCTCTGGCTAGTTCATTGAATGGTCCATAGAGCTTAGTGAATTCGACATCGAATTCTTATCTCGAATGGCCATCAAAGGATAGGTCTTAGCTGACTTCATCATTGAATATGCCTATAAGGCCGAGGGACCAGAAAGCACTCCACTAGTGGACACGGATCTGGAGTCAATGAATCTGCCCCAGAAAATATCAGCCTCCCCAAGCCCAGCCCAAAGTGACTCGACCGCAGATCAATTATGGAAGTTGTACGTAGATGGCTCCTCATTTAAAGAAGGCTCTAGGGCAGGGCTCATCTTCCAAAGCCCTGAGGGGAATCACGTTGAATATGCAATCTAATTCAACTTCTCCATCACCAACAACGGAGTCGAGTATGAAGCTCTATTGGTGGGACTTAGGTTAGCCCAAAGACTAAAAATTCATAACTTGGTCATCCACAGTGATTCCCAATTAGTCATGAAGCAGCTCACTAGAAAATACAATGCCAAAGAACCACTGATTAAACAATATCTCTCTGCAGCCAAAGCAATAATAGGGTGGATCCATGATACAAAGGTCATCCAGGTACCAAGGAAAAGAATGAGCATGTCGACAGACTGTCAAAGTTGGTCATGACACCCTCTTTTTTTCCTCAAAAGAACCATCCTGATCGAGCACCTCATGGCACCCAGCGTCCTCGAGGTCAAATAAATGATAGTAGAAGGCTCAGAGCCATCCTGGATGGATCCCATCCAAGCCTACCTGAAAAGAAGAGAGAAGCTAATGAATCCACTGGAAGCAAAGAAATTGGTGTGCTTTACAGCCAAATTTATATATCTGGATAACATATTGTACAAGAGAGGACACTCATACCCATACCTTTGATGCGTGTCTGGGGAATAAGGAAAAAAAATCCTAAAGTAAATATATGAGGGAGAATGCTCGAATCACATAGGGTAAAACATCCTGGCTTTCAAGACAATAAGGCAGGGATATTATTAGCCCACTATAGCAGCAGACTCAAAAGAATATGTCAAAAAATGCAAGAACTGCCAGAAGCATACAACCATTCCTTATCTCCTAGCAACCAAACTATCCACCATCAGCAGCCCCTGACCTTTCTATCAATGGGAAATAAACATCCTTGACCCCTTCCTACCAGCAATAGGAAGGAGGAAATACATATTCGTCATCGTGGATTACTTCACTAAGTGGGCAGAAGCCAAAGCCACCAGGTCCATCTCCACAGAGCAAGCCAAAAATTTTCTCATGGTGAGCATTATGTGTAGGTTTGGGGTCCCTGGAATACTCATCACCGATAACAAAACCCAATTTGGAAGTAAATCATTTAGATATTTCTACACTACCCATGGGATCCAGCAAAATTTTTTCTCAATAGCGCACCAGCAGACCAACGGGCTAGCAGAGGCCACAAATAAGAGCATCGTAATAGGACTAAGGAAAAAGATGGAAGGATCCAGGAATAGTTGGTACCAAGAGCTCCCAAAGGTACTTTGGCTCTGAGGACAATACCAAAAAGATCCACGAGCCAAACACCATTGATATTGACATACGGATCCGAGGCAATAATACCCATAAAGCTCAAAATACCCTTCGCCTGGACAGAGAGCTTTAATCTCGAGATAAACAAGGAAGTGTTGGAAACTAATTTGGACCTACTAGAGGAAACAAGGATCAACGCCCAAGCAAGAATAGCAAGGCAACAAGCACAAGTCAAACAATACCGCAACCGGAGGCTCAAAATAAGAAATTTCAAAGAGGGAGACTTGGTCCTGCGAGAAGCCTCAATCAACAATCCCACCCACACAAAGGGAAAGCTCGCCCACTCTTGGGAGGGACCATACAAGGTAAAAGAAATCCTAAAAAATAAAGTTTATCAGCTCCAAAGGCTGAATGGAGGAGACATCCCCCAAACATGGAATGTCGGACATTTGAGAAGGTACTACCAGTAGATTCCATTCTATCATAAGTTAAAGATATTATTAACGGATTCCATTTTGTCATAGATTCATAACATTATCAGCAAGTTCCATTTCATCCTTAATTTTTGATACAGTATGAAGATTTTTCAGAAAGCAATAAATAAATCTTTTCACAAAAAGATTCCAAAAAAGGTCTCCACAAATAACATAAGGATCCTGCAGAATGAAACCGAGAGGTGAGATATCATCCAATTTCACGTCGATCCCATAGAAGGAAACTGGATATCATGCCTCAGTAAAGGCTGTCGTGCTCATCGGTCCCGCAAAATGGAACCGAGAGGCAAGATATCATCCAGTTCCATAGAACGGAACCCGAGAATGAGATATAAGTCAATCCCATGGAAATGAAACCAAATTTGTGGCCTTAGTAAAGCTATCGCACCCATCAGTCCCACAAAATGGAACTGAGGGGTGAGATATCATCCAGAACGGATGTTAAGAATGAGATATAAGTCAGTCCCACAGAAACAAAACCAAATTTCTGGCCTCAGTAAAGGCTGTCATACACACCGGTCCCATAGAACAAAACCAAGGGGTGAAATATCACCCGGTTCCTTCAGACGAAACCGAGGGATGAGACATGAGCCAGTACCACAAAATTAAAACCAAATGGTCGGCATTAGTATAGGCAGAACCGAGGGGCAAGGTATCAACCTGTTTTGTAGAACAGAATGCAAGGATGAGATATAAGTCGGTCCCGCAGAAATGGAACCAAATTTCTGGCCTTAGTAAAGGTTGTCATACCTACCGGCCCAACTAAATGAAACCAAAGGGTGAGATATCAGCCTATTCCTTAGAACAAAACCGGGGGGCATGATATCATCCAATCCCACATAACATAATGGCAAGTAAAGGCTACCACTCCCACTGGTCCTGCAGAACAAAACCAGGCGGTGAGGTATCAACCTGTTCCGCAGAACCAAACTGAGGAATGAGGAACGATAAGGATGAGACATAAATCGGGTCTGCACAACGAAAATGAGGAATGGGACATAAGTCCGTTCCGCAAAATAGAACCGAAGGGCTAAGCTCAGTAAAGATCATCACATCCCAAACTAGGAACATGGAATGCCATGACCAAGATTTCTTCTTAAAGAATCATTCAGAAACAACAAGATAGAAAGAAATAAGAAATAGAGATATATTTATAAAATTTGTTTGCAGCTACAAATCATCCCCATCCTATAAAATATCATCTAAGTCTATGCCGGGGAACTTCCGAGACACCTTCCTCTTACAAGAATCCAAAGACTGCTTACAACAATTAACCACGTGCTAGAGCAACATCTCCTGACACTTGGGCTCCTCAACTAGTTGTTCAAAGCGTTTTCGATGAGCCCAAGAGACCTCAGCCACATGCTTCGCCTTCAACAAAGCAACCTCCTACTGTAGACCTACCTCCTTGCTTTCTATAGCAGTGATCTTCTACTGCAGCATCTCCTCCCTACCCATAGCCTCCACTTCCAATTGAGCCAAGCACTCCGCTTTGGATTACGTGATGGACACAGCATGATCACAGTCAGTCCGCACTTGCAAAAGAACAGCTTTTACTTCCCATAGCTTGGACTTCACCGAAGCGCGCTCCACCACTAGAGTATCCTCCTTGGCCCTAAGAGCTAAAGCAGTCTCCTCTAATTCGCGAAAATGACTCTTCTCCTCCTCCAGCTCTGCCCTCATGGCTACGGATTCCCCAACCGCGTGATCTTGATCATTCTTCAAGGCATGGTTCCTCCTCCTCCATTCATCCACCTCTTCCTCTACCTCCTCTAGACGCTTAGTTCAGATCTGCAGCTCATCCCGAACAAGGCCCAGCTGTTGCGTAATAATTTTTATCCAATCGACAAAACTCTATCTCTCAAGCGAATGCCGCACAAGTCCCAAAAACGATTTTGCAAGCAAGTCCTCGTAGGGCATGTCCAGATATTGAGAATGATTCCCCAAACAGGCTAGCTTGGTAATGAATGTGGCGGTCAACCGAGAGCTCTCCAGAAGGGAAGTAATCGGTCCCGCCCCCCTCTAAGTCACGTTGGTAGGTGTCGAAGGCCAAGAAGAACTTTAGCTTGCAAAAGCAGCAACCCCATTGGAAGGCCAGAACCATGGACAAAAATGGGCCCACTCAAACCAGAAGCTTCATCGTGAAACCGTTGAGCTAGCAGAGCCAAGCTAAGACCCGCATGTGAACGTTTCATCGCACGGGCCAGCCGATCGAAGAAAAATAAGCCTATAAAAAATCATGAAAGACGAGTTACAAAAAAAAAAGTGATGCTCACCAGCTAAGATGGAAGATGACAATCGAGATACTGTAGCCACTTTTGGGAAAGTACCCTCTGATGCATGTACATAGGAGGTGGGAACAGAAGTTGTTAAAACTGATGGTGATAAAATAAAAGGAGTGGAACCACTCGGATCCACTAATACAAAAGGAATAGGAACAAAAGCGACTGGATCCGATGGCACATAAGTGAAAGCTAATGTACTTGGATTTGCTGAAGTGGAAGGCATGGAGGTGGAGCTAGTAAGAGCCACTAGTGCAAAAGGAGTAGATAGATCAGAAGGTGGCAAGGAAACAACCACTGAAGTAGAGGCAACACCAGAAGAAGAAAAGAGTGGACAAGAAACAATCATAGAAGTAGAACTAAAAGAAAAAGGAACTATAGCAAGAGAAGTAAAAACAGAAGAAGAAGAAGAAATAGAAGACGAATAAACTACACCTTCCCCCCTTAAAAGAGTGTCAAAATCCCCACCAGAACAGACACACTCTTCAAAAGCCTACCTAATATAGGAAGGCGAAGGATGATCAGATTCACCGAGGAGGTGAAACTCATCTAAGGAAGATGAAGAATTAGAAAGGCTACCCCTCGAGGATACTACAAAAGGACCTGATCTAGGAGAGCTTGTCACATTGATCAGATTCGGTTGAGAAGGGGGTTCCACCTGCTCTTCCCAATGGGATCCGGAATGAACCGAATTCTATTGTACAGACGGCTCCGCCTGTTCCTCCCCATAAGATTTGGAACAAACCTGGTCCTATTAAACAGACAGCTTAGCGCATTCCTCCCCATGGGATCTAGAAGTGGCCGGTGCCAATCGAGAAGGGGGATCTGATGGCCCGGAGGAAGAAGAAGAAGCCGATGAAACAAAGGGGACATCCCTCTGCTTCAAAGCAACTGACTTAATCCTTAGTTGCCCTGATGGACCCGCCCTTGCAGCAGGAGCCGGACCCAACCTAGAAGCACTTGACCACTGAAAATTACCCACCCACAATCCAGCAAAAAGGTCATATTCTAGCTTTATAGTAGAGCAAAGTTCCGAAAATAAGGAGGGCAGATTAGCCCATAGAGGAATAGGGTCAGGAAGGCATTCCTGACCAGGGAAGCCACAAGGAAAGTCTACTTGCCGATAGTGGTCCGCAGTGACAACAGCCTCCACTGACAGTGAACCTAAAGACATTAGCCTGTACCTAATGAGAAATAAATTATATCACTGTAATTGGGGTAGACCAATAGAAGGAGTTGGACCATTTGACCAAACTGATGGAAAAGGGGAGCCCCCTAAAACTCTAACCCAAGCCTAATGACTCTTCTAGTCATCGTCTGGGTCCGTATTCTGCGTAAATAAATTCCGCCAAGGAGGGCAGGGAAGAAGATAGAAATAGTAAGGAGAATGAGGAGCCTTACTCAAAGTAAAAATAGAAGTGAACATGGCAAAAGTGAAAACAAAAATTGCCCTGAGGTTATGGACCTAGTGGCAAAGAGACATGATATAACGCCAGCTATTCAGAACTAGCTGCCCAAGAGAAATGTTATAGCTACAAAAGAGGGAAGAAATGAAATTTGTCTAGTTCAAACAAAAACCAACTTTAAAAGAACCTAAGGTGATAGGGAGGTGACCTTCCTTATGATGTTAGGGAAGAGCAGTTGGCAAAGGGAATTCCCAACTCATCCCTGCAGGCAGTGAATAAAGCTGAAATGTTGTGATGACGACATCGGAAAGACGTGGATGAGACTTTTCAATAGCAATTGGAAGAATGAAGGAATGATAACACGGAATAACGCTATCAGGGAAGGGAAGAAGAGATGACGAGACCAGAGGAAAAAGACAAGAAATGAAGATCTCCACTCCATGGTGGTGCCTTAAAAAAGTCTCTCTACGAAACCATAGAGTTTCGCACCAAACCAGGAGGCATACAGCCTCATTCCTGGTGAAAATCAAAAACCATTCATTTCTGCATCAAGTGGCATTTAGGACCTCAACACTTGGCCAAAGGAGAGTGACTAACATAAATAAAGCTGCCACAGGATAATTGCTTTGGAATTCAAACCACAGCGAAAAACCTGCCCAAAGGCGGGAAATACTCTCCTCCTGGATCCCCTAGAACTATCTCATTTATGGAACTGGTCCAAGGTTTTGTGAAGTCCCTCGAAGCGGAACCGTGTCTTTAGAAGTGTGGATCCACCACAGCCTTTCCCATCGCGGAACCGAGCCAAAATGGACACTCCTCTCGAGAGCATCCCAACCTACAAAACCAGACCTCAGAAGTGCAGATCCATCTAAGTGTTATCAGCCACCTAGCTGTGGAATCATTAGACAGACCGGATCCACAAGGAAGCAAGCCCATTCAACACAAGCATACACGCACTGAAGAACAAAGCTACAACAAAGATGTGCACCTAGAACCGTTTGACCGAGAAGTTGAAACAGTCAAGCTTATCAAGCAATACAAAGGTAGAAAGCAAAGACAGAGTAGTGTCATCATGTCCACCCTATTGGATCTATCACGAGCCCATAAAAGGCGAATCTGTAACCCCTTTAGAGGGAAATAGTGCTGAGAAGCTGAATAGTTCGAAACAAAATATCATTATTGATATAAAGGACCGATTACATATATAGAATGAAAAACAAAAGGAAGAAAGGCCTCATCTACTCGGCCAAAGCGTCAACAATCGCCTCCAGCTCTTCTATCTGACGATAGGTGCTTGCCAAGTCTACCTCCAAAGACTGAGTATGACCCAAAGACTATGCGTGATTAGCAACAATCTTAGCCGAACGCCTATCGGCTGCCCAAAGAGACTGCTTTACCGATTTTAGTTCTGCATTCAACCACTTGATCTATCCATAAAGAAACTGGATTCGCTCAACTGACTGAGAATTACTGCTCGTACCCCCAGAGTGGGCTCCCCCACCTCTAATTGGTGAAGCAGGATCTACTTCTTCATACTGAGTTTGCTCAGTATGATCAACCCTCCTCCCCTGCTCAATCTGATTGATAGGGGTAACTCCCCTGCCATCGGCTAAAGAGTTTGCAACGTCCATGCCAAGCGTCCCCTTTCAGATGCGAGCAAGCCTAAAGGAAACCCCCATTTGTAGGGAGCAAGGGGGTAAAGACAAGGCATTAGGGAAAGAATTCAAGGTGCCGCATAAATGTGCTCATTTAAACAGGATGAGTACCAAGAAACCTATTTGACACACCGCTTCCAGGAGCGACGATGTGGTCCAAAAGAATATGCATAGGACAGAGAGCATTGCGAAGTCTCCCAAGGGGGGACTAGTGTTAGGGATTCCCAACACAGATACCTAGTTCATCAGATTACACCATACCGCATAGGATTCTCGCTCTTAAAGGACTCTCAACATGTCACGATGGACAGTCCTATGCACACAAGACTATCAATAAATCATACTAGGTACCCGTCTCCTAGTAGGATTCTACAATCACCACACACCAAGACTACGCACCCACGCTCAATTATATATATACCCAGGTATGCACCCAAAATTCGGAGGCTTTTGCTACCATCCATTCTCTCCACTAGAATCCCTTCACTGACTTAAGCGTCTGAGTATTTATGCCGGGAACATCCCCGATATTCTCTGATCTTCTTGTTCTAGTCTTACAAGATTCTAGGTGAGATCTCCTTAAGGGTTACTTCAACATTCAATTTGGGGACCACCCAAACATGAATATGGGGTAAATTTAAAAAAAACTTATAAAGTTATAAGGGCAATTTTAAAAAAATTTAAACTTAAATAATTATTATAACTTAATTTCAAATATTGAAAAATATATTTCAAATAAGATTAAAAATCGTTAAATTATTCCTAATATATTTTACTTTATTCCAAAA
This sequence comes from Pouteria campechiana, assembly GCA_036873735.1. Classification (NCBI taxonomy): domain Eukaryota; kingdom Viridiplantae; phylum Streptophyta; class Magnoliopsida; order Ericales; family Sapotaceae; genus Pouteria; species Pouteria campechiana. The sequence goes on from JAYJMB010020026.1 coordinate 20,865, forward strand.
ATTTTAAATGATTTAAAAATTATTGAAATAATTTAAAAAAATTCAAATACATACTAATAATTTTAAATTATGTTAAAGATTATAAAGCATTTTAAATTTTTCTTTATTTAAATTTTTCTTTAATTTTAATTTTCTATTTATAAAAAATTAAATTTTATAATTTTATGATTCTTAGAGTGTTTAATGGATAATTATGAAAATTAAAAACTATTAATAAGATTATATTTTTCTACAAATGCTAGATTTTTTGTAAAATACACCATATAGGTTTACCTATTTGACCCTGAATTTGTCTATTTGTAATATAAACTTTAAAAATTTTTGAATCTTACAAAATGTACCCCAATAGCTAAGGAATTGGATCTAACAAATGACATAGTTTTTTTTGCAAAAATCTAAAACTTTTAGGATATATTTTATAAATATGCAAAACTCAAAGTTTAATTTATAATTGGGCAAATTTATAAGGTCTATTTTATAAAATATTGCAAACTCTATTACTTGGAGGTGAATTTAAAAATTTTACAAGTTTATGGGGTTAAATATAAAATTTTTAATTTTCAATAATTTTATATATTAATTTTAAATATTATTAAATAAAATTTAAATAATATTCAATATATTAAAATTATTCATGAAAAATCCTAATTCTAAGGTTGAATATGAAAATTAAATTTAAAAATAAATAAGAAAATTGAATGTAAAAAATGTAAAAATTTTAGAATATTTTGAAATAATTAATAAATTTTAGAATAAATTTTAGGAAACAATAACAACACAAAAATTCATTAATTTAGAAATTTGGGTGGGTCTTATGTGAGATAAGAATTTTAACATATTTATATTCACTTTAAAATGGCTATTAGCTTAGTGACCAACCTATTTATATTTTTTTCAAAACATATTATGTTCATAACTAAATACATTATTGAAAGTAAAATAGATAATTTAAATTCATCCAAATCATTTAAACGAGGCCCACTTGGACTAGTTCCTCATTTAGCTCATGAGAAATCCCATTTCACGTTATCATCCTACATATATACATACACACATATATAATGTTAACAAGTAACCAATTCCATAAAAACTTAAAGTATAACTGTTCAAGTAGGTCTCATTTGAATGTGTTGATTAAATTCAAACCACCTATTTGATTTATTATTATTTATTTAACAAAAATTCAAAAATTATTAAAATAAAAAATTATTCTAGACCATACATAAGATGAAAATTTTAGTGTAAACTACTTATAGTGTAGTGGCCTCCAAACCAACTATTTGATTTATCATTATTCATTTAACAAAGATACCAAAATTTATTAAAATCAAAAAATGGTGTGGACCACACATAAGATAAGAATTTTAGCATTTTTATATTCACTTTAAAATACTCATATTGTTGTAGCCCAAGTAGTTATATTTTAAAAAAACTATATTATTCCTAATAAAATGCATTATCATAAGTTAAATAGATGGAATGGATTCCCCAAATTACAAAAAAAAATATATATATCCCTTTCAATGGCTATGACTTGTTGGGGTTGTAAAAAGGGTTGAGTTTAACCCTAACCCAACCCAAAAAATGGGTTTGCTTGAGTTGAGAAATATAGAACTCAAGTTATATAAATAGAGTTAAACTCAATCGGATTTCTCAAATAGGATTAGTATAGGTTAAGGGTTTGACAACCCGAATTAAGGGTGTAAATTGGGTTGAGTTGTACTAAGTCAAGGTTATCCAGATCTTAACCTTATCTATAGAAATTTTAATCCAAATCTATTTGTAAATTGGATCGGGTTGAGGTCAACCCAACTCGTACTCGAGTTCTAAAACTCAGGTTAGATTTAGGTCAATTTCGAGTCAATAATTTGAGTTCATATTTTTATATATGCATTTTAAAATATTAATTATACTAAATTTTCTTAAAAAAAATAACTTTTGATATATTAATTTAAAATATATAGATATATATATATAAGAATTAATATATAAAGGGAAGCTTAAGGCTATATGGCTTTCAAAGAAAAAAATAAAACTAGTATTGGGTTTTAAAATTTTACTCCTATTTAAAATAATTAAAGATAAGTTTATACTTTTATTTGAAATAATAAATAGCAAATCAAAGATTATATATATATTATTAAGTTATTAAAATGGATCGGATTGGATTGGGTTACAACCACATTAATCGAACCTTAACCCTATTTTCAAATTAGATTACATTTTTTAACCCAATTGACCCTACGGGTCAAAAATGTTATCCTAATCCTACTTAAAATTATAGTTGAGATTGCTCATGTTTGGGTTGACCTGACCCACTTTGCAACCCTATCCTGAATTTAAACTTACTTGATTTGGTAAATATGTGTGTTTGTGTATATAAGTGCTTTTCCTCCTTTTATATTTATTTTTATTGTAGCTTTTAACCTTTCATTCCTTCCCCATGCTACAGATATATAAGTTATATTATGTTGTATCACTAGAATTTGGAATAAAATTTAAAAACTAATTGTAATCATAAGAATTTGAACATTAGTTTGGTTTTTTCTTTTTCTTTTTAATTTTTTCTTTAATAAATTTGATTAGTTTCTACTAAGCACTGATTTATTGTTGTGATGGAAGTTAGTTTAATGGCTAATATAAGGAGTCTGAGCAAAATATAAGTTTTTTTTATTGTAAATCTTGACAATTTAATCATAATTTTTTTTAATGAAATAGGTGATATAAAGGAGATTTTTTATATTAAAAAATGAAAATATTTTATTCACTGTAAAATATTTGTTTAAAATAAAAAAATTAATGAAGTTTCTAATATTAACTTAATTTTTTAACCATCCTTGTTAGCCCGAATTAAAACCCAAAACCAACCCAATATTCTTAAGATTAGTTTAGAGTTGGGTTAAAGTTTTAAAACTGGGTTAGGTCAGACTGGGTTAAAATTTTAAAAAGATAGTTTGAGTTAACTTGAACCCAGCCAACTCATCCCGATGAAAATAACAAACGTTCGCTCTTCCAGTTTCCCACCGAAACCGACTAATGTTCCCTCAACGGAATTTTGCATTTTCGAACATTGCGCTCAAAAACCCTCCCCAAACACCACGCTCTTTCGTCTCAGCCTATCTTCAATTATCCCAAAAGATTCTCCAAGAAATCATGCATTTCTCTTATCAAGTGCTGAAAATCCATGAAAGAACTGAAACAGATCCATGCCCAGATATTTAGGACCTGCCTCCACCAAAACAGGCATGCATTAGACAAGCTGATGGCCTTCGGCACGGCCCGGGCCTCTGAATCTGCACTATGCAGAAAAGATATCCAAAACCATGGAATACCCTTCTCTTTTTGCCTACAATCTGATGATTAAAGCATTTGCACATAATGGTAGCTTGGGAAATGCTGTTTCTCTCTTCGATAGGCTGCGGGTAGATGGCCTGTCGCCTGATAATTTCACTTAGCCTTTTGTTCTTAAGGCAGTGGGATGCTTGAATGATTTTTCGAAATGGAAGGAGATTCATGGGTTCATCATGAAAACCGGATTGGAATTGGACTCTTATGTGAGGGTATCGCTTAGCGACATGTATGCAGAAATGGGTTGCCTTGAAATCTCACGGCAGTTTTTTGAGGAAAGGAGGGAAAGGGACTTGATCTCTTGGATGTTGAAGAATGATTCAAAATAGGTGTCAACATTTCTCTTAATAAGTCCTAGTCTTTAGGAAGTTTGTTTATTGTTAAGTGGGAATATTAGCCCACCTTTCAGTTTTTTGCTGCTTTAGTGATTTGTATCCCTACTTTATCTCTGCATGGTTGAGATAGTGGGGTAGAATTCTGTTTTCTTTGTAAGCCAATATCATAAGCTCCATTGAAGGGAATAAGCAATCATAGCAATCCCCAAAAAGTCTTAACTTTGTTTCTCTTTTTTTCTCGGTCCTTATTTGCTTTTCAAACCAAACTTCATCCTCTTCCCAACAAATTTGGTATCAAAGCCTAAAGTGCTATGGTGAGTGTCTCAATTAGTGCAAAACACATTGAGTTGAGAGAAAGACAATAGCAGTAATGGAAGTACCATGATGACTTCTCAACCTCTCATTCCCATTTTCAAAAGAGAGTGTTATGAGTTCTGGAGTATCAAAATGAAGACTCTATTCAAATCTCAAGACCTTTGGGATTTGGTAGAGAGTGGCTACGATGACATGAATGTTGATGAAGGTCAGTTGAGAGAGAACAATAAAAAAGATTCAAAGGTGTTGTTCATCATTTAACAAGCAGTCCACGACACGATTTTCTCAAGAATTGCAACAGCCCTTACTTCAAAGGAAGCATGGGAAATACTACAAAAAGAATTCTAAGGCTCTTCAAAGGTAATAGCAATAAAACTTCAGACTCTTCGACATGAGTTTGAAGCTTTGCTTATGAAAGGTAATGAAACATCGCAAGATTTTTTCTCTAGAGTAATATCAATTATTAGTCAAATGAGATCTTATGGAGAAAAAATTATTGATGCAACTGTAGTTCCCAAAGTTCTATGGAGCCTGACTCTAAAATATGATTATATAGTGACTGCAATTGAGGAGACTAAGGATCTTTCTATTTTTTTCATTTGATGAACTAATGGGTTCATTACAAGCTCATGAGGCAAGGTGAAACAAATCAGCTAAGAAGAATCAAGAAAAGAGATTTTAAGCTTCTCAAGTGATGGGGGATATCGACAAAAAGGAAGACCTTGCTGGAAGAGGACATGGAAGAGGAAGCTTTCGTGGCAGAGGTAGAGGAAGAGGTCGTTCTGATGGACAAGAGAGGCAGTTCATTGGGGATCAAAAATGGAACAAGAGCTCTGTTCAATGCTACAATTGCAAAAAGTTTGGGCATGTAAAGGCAAATTATAGGCAAGGCTCACAAGCAAACTATGTGAAAGAAGAAAATGAGGAGAGTTAAGTTATTTCTGGTTCATTCTCATTATAATAAAGTTTCAAATGATGTTTGGTTTTTGGATAGTGGATGTTCAAATCACATGACTGACAATAGATCATTGTTTAAAGAGTTTGATGAGTAGCAAAAGATATAAGTCAGACTTGGAGATAACAAGTAGATTCAAGTTGAAGGTCAGGGCACCATTGTTGTGAAGACTAGCCATGGTAAAGTAAAATTACTTTATAATGTTTTCTTTGTTCCTCATTTGGCACATAGTTTATTAAGTGTTGGGCAATTGATGGCTGGTGGTTATGCACTTTTATTTGATAATGGAGCATGTGTTATTAATGACAAAGAGTCTAGGCAATCCATTGTAAGTGTGCAAATGACTGAAAATAAGATGTTTCCACTTAAAATCTCTAACATGGAAAATCAAGCTCTTATTACCAGTAAGAAGAATGAATCCAAGATGTGGCACTTGAAATATGGGCATCTCAATATCAAAGGCTTGCAGCTCTTGAGTCAGAAAGGTATGGTCCTTGGATTACCTCAAATTGGTTTTCTTAGTTTATGTAAAAGGTGCATTTATGAAAAACAGACAAGAAGACCCTTTCCAAGTGTACAATCTTGGAGAGCCTCAGAATGCCTTGAATTAATTCATGTTGATGTATGTGGGCCTACGAGAACTATGTCACTTGGGGGGAGTAAGCATTTTTTGCTCTTCAAAGTAATCAAGTATTTTTTGCTCTTTACCGATGATCACAGTTGAATGAGTTGGGTTTATTTTCTAACAAATAAGTCAAAGACTTTTGAGAATGTCAGAAAATTCAAGGCTCTTGTGGAAAATCAAAGAGACACTCTTACAAAGACTCTCCGCACGATTCGAGGTGTGAGTTTTTATCTAAAGAATTTAATTGCTTTTGTGAAGAACATGGCATTTGTAGGGAGTTGACAGCACCTTATACACTGGAGCAAAATGGTGTAGTCGAACGAAAGAATCGAATAGTTGTAGAGATGGCTAGAATCTTGTTGAATGCTAGAGGACTTCCAAATCTTTTTTGGGCTGAAGCAGTGGCAACTTCAGTTTACTTGCTGAACATTTCTCCAATAAGGGCTGTCTTGAAGCAAACACCATATGAGGCATGGCAAGCTAGAAGACTGTCGGTAAGCCACTTAAGAATTTTTGGTTGTATTACCTATGCTTTGAAAAGTTCTTAAGTTCGTTAAAAACTTGAGGAGAAATCTAAAAAATGCATTTTCGTTGGATATTGCAATCAATCCAAAGCATATTGGTTATATAATCTTCTTAGTGGCAAAGTAATTATAAGGAGAAATGTAGTTTTTGATAAAGATGCAATCTGGAATTGAGTTAAAAAAAAATAAAGCAACTCAAGTTCAGGTCTTAACGGAGAGAGAAACTACAACAATTGAAGGTATTGAACCAGTTCCCATAAATTCTCCTATTCCTTCTGAGTCACCAACTTTCTCACCAACAACTTCAAGAAGTAGCAGCTCATCCACTTTACAAGAATCTTCTGATGAAACACTCCCTACAAAGTTTAGATCTTTGAGAGAGATCTATGAATCTTGTCAATTTGCTTTTTTTTTTGTCACAGATCATACAACCTTTGAAGAAGCAACAACAAAAGAAGAATGGTAGAATGCAATGAAAGAAGAGTTGATGGCAATACAAAAGAATGAAACATGGGAGATGGTGGATCTTCCTGAAGGCAAGAATTTAGTTGGTCTCAAGTGGTTATTCAAAACAAAATATCATGTTGATGGAACCATTCAAAAGCATAAGGCTTGGCTCATGGTAAAGGGGTATTCGCAGCAACAAGGTATTGATTTTGAAGAAACTTTTTCTCCGGTTGCTCTATTTAAAACTATGAGAATTGTTTTAGCTTTGGCTGCACAATTACATTGGCCAGTTTATCAATTCGATGTCAAGTCTGCTTTTTTAAATGGAGACTTGCAAGAAGATGTTTATATTGCTCAACATGAAGGATTTGTAGTTGAAAGTAAGGAGACAAAGGTGTACAAGTTGAGAAAGGCACTTTATGGGTTAAAACAGGCTCCATGGGCATGGTACAGCAAAATCGATGGCTACTTTCATCAAAATGGCTTCATAAGAAGTGAAAATGAGCCTATTTGAGTACCCTCTATATGAAGAAGCAAGGTAGAGATGATTTTATTATTGCCTACCTTTATGTTGATGATATTAGATATATGAGCTCCTCTTATTCTCTTGTGGTTGATTTTAAGTCTAACATGATGAAGAAATTTGAGATGTCAGACATGTGTTGGTTGCATTATTTTCTTGGACTTGAGGTGAAGCAAGGAGTAGATGGAATTTTTATCTTATAGAGAAAATATGCAATAGATCTTCTTCAAAGGTTCAACTTGCTTAATTGCAAACCAGCTACTACGTCCATGAATATGAATGAGAAGCTACAGCTTGAAGATGGCATAGAAGAAGCTAAAGCAAAGAATTTTATAAGCTTGGTTGGAGGTTTGATTTATTTGACTCATACTAGGCCAGATATTGCTTTCTCTATTGGAGTAATTTCGAGGTTCATGCAAAATCCCACAAAGCATCATCTTGGAACAGCAAAAAGAGTTGTTTGGTATGTTGCTGGAACTGCAGATTATGAGATCTGGTATACTCAAGTTTCCAACTTTAGTCTCTGTAGGGTTACCGATAGTGACTGAGCAAGTTCTTCGGATGATAGAAAAAGCACCTCAGCTAGTGTTTTGAGTCTTGGGTCAGAAGCAATTACATGGAGTTCAAAGAAGCAAGCTACAATAGCATTATCTTCTTCAGAAGCAGAGTATATTGCAGCAACTTCAGCAGCCTGTCGAGCAATTTGGCTTAGAAGAATTCTTGCAAATCTTCATCAAAAGCAACAAGGTGCAACTGATATTTTTTGTGATAAAATGGCAACAATTGCAATGACAAAAAAGTCAGCTTTCCATGGGAGAACAAAGCATATTGACATTCGCCTGCATTTCATTCGAGACTTTGTTGCAAGTGATGAAATTATGTTGAAGTATTGCAATACACATGAGCAGGTGGTAGATATACTGATGAAATCAGTCTCAAGAGACAAATTTGTCTACCTCAGATCACGTCTTGGTGTTTGCAATTTTGAATCAAGGGTGAGTGTTGAAGAATGATTCAAAATAGGTGTCCACATTGCTATTAATAAGTCCTAGTCTTTAGGAAGTTTGTTTATTGTTAAGTGGGAATGTCATCGCACCTTTCAGTTTTCTGCTGCTTTAGTGATTTCGTGTCCCTACTTTATTTCTGCGTGGTTGAGATAGAGGGGTAGAATTATATTTCCTTTGTAAGCCTATATAATAGGCTCCGTTGAAGTGAATAAGCAATCAGAGCAATCACCAAAAATCTTAACTCTGTTTCTCTTTTTTTCTGAGTCCCTATTTGCTTTTCAAACCAAACTTCATCCTCTTTCCAAGATTGGAATGTCATGATTGGTGGGTATGTTAAGTGCAGGTTGTTTGAGGATGCATTGGACATTTTCCTACGGATGAGACAGGAGGGTGTGAGACCTGATGAGGCTACCTTGGTGAGCACTATATCAGCTTGTGCTGCATTGGGAGACGTAGAATCTGGTAAGGAAATTCATCATTTTCTGACGAGTGGAGAGGTTGAATTTAGCACTGTTCTAGGCAACGCATTGTTGGATATGTACTCCAAGTGTGGGCAGGTTGATCTGGTGCGTCGATTATTTGATCAGATGCCTGCAAAAACTGTAATTTCCTGGACTAGTATCGTTTCAGGGTACATTAATTGTGGTCTGGTAGATGAGGCTAGGAAGCTGTTTGATAGGAGTTCTGCAAGGGATGCCATTCTCTGGACGGCTATGATTAATGGGTATGTGCAATTTAATCAATTTGATGAGGCCTCGGCTTTGTTTATAGAAATGCAGATTAGAGGGTTAAAACCTGATAAATATACAGTCGTGAGTGTTCTTGAGCTAGGGAAATGGATCCATGGATACATATATGAAAATAAAATTAGAATAGATGCTGTTGTTGGTACAGCCCTCATAGACATGTACGCGAACTGTGGTTGCATAGAAAAATCAGTTCATGTATTCCAGACAATTGAGCAGAAAGATACAGCATCTTGGACTGCAATTATCCGTGGACTTGCTCTAAGAATGGGCAGACAGCCAAAGCACTTGAATTCTTCTCAGAGCTGAAGAGGGCGGAGTGAAACCAGACGATATCACATTCATTGGTTTTTTGGCTGCTTGTAGTAATGGAGGATTGGTGGAGGAAGACCATTGGCATTTTGATTCCATGAAAATCGAATATTAAATAGAGTCCAAACTAGAGCATTATAGTTGTTTGGTTGACCTTTTTGGACGTGCTGGTCTCTTAGATGAGGCAGAAGAATTGATACGCAAAATTCCGAATGACAATGAGACACTATCATTATGAGGTTCTTCGCTTGCAGCTTGCCGAGTCCATGGCAATGTTGAGATGAGTGAACATGTAGCCAAACACTTTGTTGGAATTGAATCCTGCAATTCTGGCATCCACACACTTCTTGCCAACACTTACGCAGCAGCTGACAGATGGGAGGATGCAACCAGAGTGAGAAGGAAGATGAAAGTTCTTGGAATAAAGAAGATGCCTGGATGCAGCTCAATTGAAGTGAATGGTTTTGTCCATAGGTCCTTGTTTGAGATATTTCACACCTTGAGATAAGAGAGATTCATAGTATGTTGAATAGCATGCTCCAAATGCTGGAATTGGAAGAAATTGTAACAAACAGATCAGGTCATTTGCAGAATATTGCAAAAACTGAAATTTTCAGGTAACTCAACTGACATAAAGTGGAGGCAATTGACAAGACATCTTTGGGCAGGGAGGGATGCTCTAGGATGCATGAGGCATGGATAACGTTGCATTAATCAATCAACTTCTCATTTCAAGGTGGCTGTTCAAGTGATTTTGACCGTGCTATTTCTAATCAGCCATGTCTTAATTCTTAACTCATTTTTGGCATGAACCATATGCCCATGTTGGCTATTTCCACGACCATTCATAACCAAGAAAGAAAACCTCACTATAGCAGACTGAAATGTTTGGATTTTAAATCAAGGGCGATGGATTCATTGTGTGACGACCCGCCCCAGGATGGTAATGTCACGCTGGCAGTATAACAGGTTTTTCCAAGATCTACCACACTTGAATGAATAAATGCACCACGACAAGACACAAGCAGACAAATAGTATAAGAAAAAAGAAAATAAAATATAAAATTCTTAATTTAGTCTATTACATTCCAACCACGATAAATCTTTAAAGCAAGTCTTAATAAAACAGTAAGTCTCATTAACATCAATGATAAACAAAATGATTTAAGTAGAATTTTTCTTTAGCAATCTTCTATTTTAACCCTACTTCTCTTTGAATGGACATCTGTAAGAGGAAATGAAAAGGGTAAATACAAAACTCAGTAAACAGAAAATAATCTTAGTACAGGTGCTAACCAAAAATCTACACAAGTACTACATCTTGTATTACTTTTATTATTTTAATCTCTTAACCCAATTTTTCTTTATCATCTATTGGGTATATAATTCTAGTAATCTTCTGACCAGTTTGATGGACCATCACATCATATCTAGAGAAAGAAAATCTCAACCCTTGGTAGTTGTCCAATCAAACTTTAATATTTGGCCATAATTTAGCAAATCTGACCCATATAATGTGTTCGGAAGGTCCGAAAACCTTGAAAACGACTATTTGATCGTCCAAAACAGAGATCGGGAGGTCCCAAAACGAAAGGACAAAAATTTAAAAAATTGTATCTTGATTAATCATCATCTGACTCATGAATTAGGTCAATCTCTCTTGATTAATCATCATTGACTCATGAATCACAAAGAATACATAGGAATAAGGACTATGAATATTTCATGACAAATCGAATAGACCAATTTAACCATCTAAAGGATAAAATCTAAGCCCTTTAAATCTGTCTACATAAAATCTTATGATCTGGTCATGTTTTAGAAAATCTAATCTGTTCATCGAATCCAAAACGTTCAAAAATGTGAAAAACAACTATAAGATCGTTAAAATCTAACATCTATAGACCCCAAAACCTCTCATTTGATTCTAGCCGTCCACTTAAAATTTAGGGTTTAGGTATTCTAGAAGGCATCTCCTTCTTCCTCACGCACGTCCAGCAGCCATGGCTGCTGGACCTCGTCTCTGCCCCCTGTCACGCACCACCGCCTGTCGCTCCGCCATTGTCGTCGCCGATTCAACTGCCGACGGCATCGTCGGCTGGCCAGATTGGGCACGCCGGATGTGTGCGTTCTGGTCGGATCTGATCGGCTGGCCAAGGCCGGATGGCCTGGCCGCTTCTTCCTTCTGATCCAGCTTTTGATTTGGGGCATTATCTGATCAGAAAGACTCCGATCTCTACCTCCAAAAATCTGGCCGTTCGTCGACCGTGACCCTAATCGACCATTTGCGTGATGGTTTTTACTCTGATCGGTTGCAAGGCTTTGGCTTTAGACTCTGGATTTCCGATTCGGAAGGATCGGATTTTCTGATTGGGAAGATCGGGTTTTCCTTCTTCTTCCCTAATCTACAGCAGTCATGGCTGCCAGAGGAGGAGAAGACGAAACCCACCTGCCGTCTGCCTTCAGCGCCATCATCGCCGTTGCCCGCCCTCGCTGCCGTCAGTGTCGGGTCGTCGTCCGCACTCGTCGCCGGCCGCCGGCTGCTCGCTGCCATCAGCGCCGGACGCCACCCTCTGACACCGTCTGGCTGGCCAGCGAGTCGGGTCGGGTCATGGGCCAAGATCGATTGTAATTCTAAATAAAAACCTTAGATCTGTCTTGATATAAATATGAGATTAGTAAATCTAATGCATGTAAATCATATATTCTAATCTCCATAAATCTAGCATAGTAATTCAAAAATCTAATTAACATACTTTCTTAAATAAATCTATGCATTGATAAAATAAACCAAATGCATGAATAGATCTAATAAATCAAAACAGTGATCTTAATGATACATTTAAAAATTTTTGCATTAATTTTTTTAAATCTAATTAATGCAAAATAAAATATTTTCACTTACAGATTTCTAGAAAAACAACAACTCTTAATCGAAAATTTCTTTTCTTCACCTTCTTTTTCTCTTCCGTAGCAATAGGTTTCTCCTCTCTTATGGGAAACCCTTTGTTGCTATTTAAAGAGAATTCCTTTTGTTACGTAATTCAACTAGGACTCTATCTCTATTTACATAATAATTTTTCAACTAGTTGATAGGGGAGGATGTGGATAAGGCTTATCCTCTTGTGGGTCTCACTTTTTCAAAAGTGAAAATGAAATCGTAAAATTACAAAATTTTTCGCCACTTTGATTTCAAATCCTTGACCTCTTCTCTCTTTGGCTATGGTTCTAACTATCCGAGCTACAGGAGTTACTAATATTTAAAAAACCAATAAATTTTTTAAATCTTAAAATTTATGGTCAATCAGTCAATGGTCAAAATTTCTACTCTTGCCACATCAGCATAAAAGACAAAATCTTACATTAAATCTTAATATGGGTTATTACACATTAAGTCAATTACACATTAAGTCACTAATTGCATGGAACTTCAAAATGAGCAGAGATGGTTTTTGGAAAACTATTGTCAAAATAGCTGTGGATGGTAAAAGAATGAAGAACTTGTTCATGATTATATAGTGGATTTGAAGCGGTTGAAATGAGAGGACTTGTTCATGATTGCAATGGGATTCAAATGGAAGTACCACAACTCCGGATAATGAGGATTGCAAATGGTAAGGTGACAGAGGACTTCAAAAGCCTTGTTGAAACATTATGACAGATTTTTATCCGTAAAGATAAGCACAAATCCAATGCTCAAGTCAAGTTCAAGTTCCTAATGCAGGCTGGCTGTGGAGGGCTTCAGGTTCCACTGGACCATGAAAATTCCTTTGGTTCTTTATTCAAGTGAAGATTATGAACAGTTGAGAACAATGCAGTTTTGCATCTCCAAGCAAGTCCATGTAATGTAAACCAAAGAGAAATAAGGCCTACCTCTTCTTTCGTTGTGCTGCGGCTTCAATGATTAGAGTTCTTCACGTCTGAATTCCAGATTTCAGTTGCGAAGAAACAATCACCGGCTGAGAAATTTGAGTGCGGGACTGCAGTAGATTGCAATGCTACAATATCCTTTTCAATTTGCTATTGTCGCGAAGTCTTGAAAGATAGGGATGACCAGATATGTGAGGGTTCTCATGTTTCCTTGGATGGACCGTCAACAAGACCAAAGGATTAACCATTGACTGGACAGCACTATCGGCAAATTCAAGTAGTCAGCTGGTGACTCGAAAAGAGATCGACCAGTTTAGTGGCATCCTTATGACCATGATCCCCTCTCCTGAAGTTAGTCAAAATGAGTGTTGTTCTGGAGGGATGATAGGATTCCAGTGGGGAATGCTGAACAACACGAGGGTTCGATGACTGCCCCCTCCTGCATTAATACTGTGATCAGCAACAGGGAGAGGCAATGGCCGCTCTAATTACCTATTCCTATGACCTTATAGTTTATTTACCATTATTTCCAGTCATGTCAAGGAGATCTTGCAGCATACGGTTCATTCACCATGTTCATCCATCTTATGCAAAAAGTGTGAAGTCATTAAACTCTCATGTTGCTCATTGGGTGAAATCATATGGAATTTGTGGTCCATATGGGTATATGTTTTAGCTCAAGATGCACCCACAAAATTTGTGGCTCTCATCTACTGAATCATCGGTTTGATAGTCGGATCGATCTAACAATCCTAATACCCGACTCCTTCACGTGTTTCTGCTCTGATAGGATCACAGGACTGCCAAGCATTCCACTTTTCAATTGAGTTATAAACCCATGTTGGAAAATTGGAAAAATAAAATAAGCATAAGTTTTAAGCTACTGTATTCTACAGTATATATAATTGCCTCCATACCATCATCATAAGTCATCAAAGTTTCTCTGAAAAGAAAATTCTAACAAAATGAAATTCGTGGGGCAGCATTGAGTAGGCGACACACAATAAAGATGATACCTGCTACAAAAAATCAACGAAATGAATTCTCATAAAAGCTCTGAAATTGTTATCAAGGACAGAACTGTGGGGGGATGTACCAGCCAGGAGAGACATGACCGGCCTATTTTGTTTGGCAGTTCCACTTTTTCATGGACTCCATACTCATCCTCCCTTTGTCTTTTCCCACCCTCTTGCTTTCCGTGATAATGTTATTCCTCACACGCCTAAATCCACAAGAGCAAGAGCATATTAACTACTAAGCTCACGAGCAGAGCAACTATAAACTTACCCCAGAAAATCTCAAAAAAATTGGGGCCCACCAGCTGGTAATCTACGCCGTTAATCTTACGTGCAAATTATGGTGGAAACATCAGTTACCTGGAATTCCACCCAATTAAAAAAAGATGGCTGGTCAACCTCTTACCTGCAGCTGAAGAGTAAAGTAAAGCTGTAAAGATAAGGTACTTCACCGACTTTTGAAATTTCAGTGCAGAATACGATGCAGCTTGGTAGAGAGCCTTCCTTGCCACGTGTTTCTGCGGTGGGACATCGCCATAACTACTGACTGGCAGCCCATTCAAGGACGAACAGCTGTGCTTTCCACATGCAAGAAGCTGGCTCCTCACCAGCGTGTTATTTAATACTCCGGCATAGCATGACGCTTGATATCCAAACGCCAGCAAATGCTTATTTGTTTATGAGACTCGTACTTTTGATTTTGCTTCTTTTTTTTTTTATCATCTCTGCTTAATATAGGTTTTTCTAGTAGTTTGGATTGGGCTTAAATTTTAGAATTGTGGCCTATTTTCAGCGCTCACGATGAATCATATGTACATTGTCGTTGTTATTATCAAAAGCTGTTATACAGCTACTAATCAGATATTATGTCATTTATGTTGATGATAGGTGACTAAAAAGTATTTTCATTCATTTCTGTGCTATTTGGCGAGTAATGGAAAGTGAGGGGGCGCGTTCGGTTGGGGGAAAGGAAATCAAAATAAAGAAACAAGAAAAAAACAATATTGCATAATGTTAGTCAAGAAGAAGTGAATAAAATTAAAATATATTTGGGTAATAATTAAAAATATAAATAAGAAAAGAATTGTTAAGATAGGCTTGTGTAAAATCAAATCCTTTAATAATGAAGTTCCTCTGAAAATGAAATTTTTTATTTACTTTCCCGGAACTCTTAACGGTTGATTTTCGTTCTTATTGTCGTTGTGCTCCAAAAGTCACCAGAGTCAAAGAGTTTAACTCAATATTTCGAGTCAAAAGGTTCCATCCATTTTCTGGCAATCCACTCCCGTACAGAACCAGGTTTGCATCGTTGGATCAGGAAATGTCCCCCATTTTTGCATGATTCATGTGTTCCTAATTTTGTTAGATGGGCCTATTTTACTGGGATTCAATTCATACATGCGTCGGATCTTAACTATTTAGATTTACTTGGAAATCCCATGCAGCGCTGCTGGGAAGAATTCCGAGGAGAGTGCTCTTTATTGCTGTTATTTACTTTTCAAAGATCATAACCCTTCAGCTGCACCAAACTGCAGTGGTAAAAAGCCAAAACCAGCCGCAAGCCAACCACATACATACCAGAACTCCACTGCTCTTGTGTAGGGGTAGGGGGTGGAAGCCACCATCAAGAAATGTCATCACTAAAACAAGAACCTACTCTCAAGCGCCGAAACTCCACCGCAGTCACTACCACCGCCCTTGTTCTGGGCTATGCTCTCTCCTCAGGCCTGCTTTCTATCATCAACAAAGTGGCCATAACCAAATTCAACTACCCAAGCGTCCTGACTGCGCTGCAATACTCAACTTCCACTCTAGGTGTTTTCATGTTGGGCAAATTGAGCTTCCTCTACCATGATCCCTTCTGCTTCCAAACAGCCAAGAAGTTCCTCCCAGCAGCCACCGTCTTCTACCTAGCAATCTTCGCAAACACAAACCTCCTCCGCTATGCCAATGTGGACACATTCATCGTGTTTCGGTCTCTCACCCCAATTCTTGTTGCAGTCGCAGATACCATCTTCCGGAAGCAGCCATTGCCATCAAAGCTCACATTCCTATCATTGATGATCATCTTAGGGGGTGCAGTTGGGTATGTGATCACTGATTCAGCATTCACTTTGACTGCGTACTCATGGGCTGTGGCTTATCTGATCACGATCACAACCGAAATGGTTTACATCAAACACATGGTTATGAATCTTGGCTTGAATACATGGGGATTCGTCTTCTACAACAACTTTTTGTCGTTGATGATGGCTCCTGTTTTCTGGGTCTTGAGTGGGGAGTACAAGGATTTGTTATTCGCCATTGGATCAGAGAATTGGGTGGATCGGAGTGCAATCTTTGCAGTGGCAGTGTCATGTGTATTCGGCCTCACGATTAGCTTTTTTGGGTTTGCTGCAAGGAAGGCGATATCCGCAACTGCATTTACAGTGACTGGCGTTGTTAATAAATTCCTCACTGTTTCAATCAATGCGGTGATTTGGGATAAACATGGAAGCTCTTTCGGGTTGCTCTGCTTGCTTTGTACTATCGTGGGTGGTGTTTTCTATCAGCAGTCGGTGAGAGGGAGCAGTGGAGGCTCGCTGCAGAAGGAATCTGCCATGACTACCAAGCCGATGGATGTTGAAGATGGAGCTGGTGGTTTGGAAGATGAGAAGGATCGAGGGATGAAAGTGTGAGGAGGGTATTCAGATGTATGGATTTTATTGCGTAGGTTCTTCTTCCTTGTTTATCTAATCCCTTGATATGTAAAGCAAACTGCACTGCAACGATTTATGACCATGTTACATGATTATATCCTTCATTTATTCACTGTTTTACTACTGCCTGACGGGCAGGCCGAAACCCGTCTCAAATTAATGGCATTTGTTTTAATCAAATCAAAATTAAGAGAAGCCAATTACGATTTGGAGTCAAACAATCAGCAGAAATCTTCGCTTTTTGCAAATCCTATTTCATTTCTTCATTTCCTCTTTGTAAACTAACATTCCAAGCTCATTCATATTCAAATCTTGCATTAACTCAGAAAATGTTTATATAGAACCAAGCAACTTGCTACACGGACCTAAACAAACTAGTAGGGAGTGATGGAAGGGGGTCTCTGACTATAAATTTAAACTTTAGAGATGTAATCCCACAAACTTCAGCATACCCTGTCAGTATGTCAATGTAGTAACTTTCTTCAGCAAGGTAGAATTTGCCACCACATTTTCCCAAGTAAAGCCAAATCAAATTCTTTGAATGCGTATCTGAAGTTCCATCCCTTTAGGTCAGTTGAAGAACCTGTTTTCACCATTTTGCTTCTCTCCAAGCTTTTAAGCATAGCAACAAGAGTATATATGGATGACAGTTGAAGATGTCAAGCTAAAATCATCACCAGATATCTCTGAGTTGGAAGGAGAGATTAGCTTTGAAAGAACCTTTTGACAATTAATGCCAAGCACTGCTTGCTGGTGCTTCGACGCTTCAAGGTCAATAGCAACTTAATAGATGAGATGCTTTTGCCCTGCTTTCCAACCTTGCAAAAACTGTTCATAAGCCTTGCCCTTGTTAGATTCAAGTTTTGAATGATTATGAGGCACGATTAAAAAAATCAAAAATAATAAAAAAAGAGGAAAGTGAGATTGTACTAAAAAATCATTCCATTTCATTTACTAATCATCAACTTAATCTTCAAACAGGATGCATTATCTCACCTTCTTTTGCACTGACCCTTTTCTGATACCCATGAAAGAAATGGTCTTCCCAATCTGTCATTCACCTCATTATGTCCCACCATCATCACTTGAAGGAAATGGTCTACCCAATCTGTCATTCACCTCATGTTGTCCCACCTTCAACAACACCGCCATCGCCCAAAGGAAATGGTCTACCAAATCTCTCATTCACCTCATGCTGTCCCACCTTCAGCACGACCACCATCACCTGAAGCAAATAGTCCAACAACCTCATGTTGTCCCACCTTCAAGACCATCACCTAGAAAATAACAAGATATACAGAATTATCGCAAATAAAGCAAATCCACCCAAACTCTGTTGCCCTTTACCAAAACAGCTGTCTCATCACTTTTAGAAAGCCTTGGTGGTGGCCATTAACAATCATGAATGAACGATGCTATGCTGGCTTTACCAAGTGGACCCTAACATTTCTAACCAAATGCATTTTGAAGAACCAGAGTAATGTTTGATATTCTCTCTTAAACAGTCACCAGTAATCCCTACAAGAACACGAACCATTCTTAAAATGATGGAAGCGTGTTCGATCCCTAACAATCACTTCTCTTTCATAAATTTTTGAAATGATTTTTATTGCACGGTGACAATCGACACACATTCTTAAGTTCTTCATGATTCTAATGGTCACCCCAGGACGTGAACTAATCAGTCCAAAAGCAATCGCCAATTTTTCACTATGCCAATACACTGCATTCTCTTTCTCCTCTTCTGCTATATCTATCAACACCTCTGATGTATCTGGCACATATCCAGCAAATTTCAGGTCCCTAGACATATCATCCAGTTTAGAGTAGATCTCTGCAGATCGTGGATGAGATCTATCTCCAGCTACAAATTCATGTACAGAACCATTCATCTCTATCAAACTACAGCCAGGAGTTTTCTGAATTCCTCTATCAAACATCAGTTTCCGTATCTTGCGCACTTCTTCCCACTTATTACATGTTGCATATATATTTGACAATAGGACATAAACAGCACCATTTTCAGGCTCCAAATCAAGAAGGCTTTTGGCAGCTGTCTCAGCTAGTTCAGCATTCCTATGGACTCTACAGGCACCAAGTAGAGCTCCCCAGACAACAGACTCTGGCCTTATTGGCATATTTTCTATAAAATCCATGGCTTCCCTTAAACGCCCTGACCGGCCGAGCAGATCAACCATACATCCATAATGTGCAGCATTTGGCACAACTCCATGATCCCTTGTCATGCTAGAGAACAGTTCTCTTCCTTTATCTACCATTCCTGCATGAGTACAAGCACAAAGAACACCCACATAGGTTACCTCATCTGGATGTATACCAGCTCTAAGCATCTTATAAAACATGTCAATAGCTTCTTCTCCATGCCCATTAACAGCAAGACCAACAATGATAGCTGTCCATGTAAATTTGTCTCTCTGAGTCATCTTTTGAAAGACCTCCATTGCACTTTCTACATTCCCACACTTAGCATACATGTCTATAAAAGCATTTCCCACATAGACATCAGTCCTTATCTTGTTCTTGTCAATATAAACCCTAATCCATTCCCCTACCTCGAGTGCACCAAGATGGGCACAAGCTCTAAGTATGCTAACCATGGTGAATTCATCTGGTTTGATCTTTGATGCTTGCATCTCACGGAAAATTCCCAGAGCTTCCTTGACACGGTTGGCCCCTAAATACCCATCAATCATGGCCGTCCATGAGATGAAATCTCTTTCAGGCATCCTATCAAAAAACTTCCGAGCTTGGTCAACTTGCCCTATATTGGCATAACCAGTTACCAAGGCAGTCCAAGAAATTACATCTGTAACCTTCATATTCTCAAAAAGAGCTAGTGCGGTGTCCATATCTGAACATGCAGCATACAAATCAATCAATGCATTTCCCAAAATTAAGTTAACTTCAATCCTGTTGTCATCAATGCATCGATGAACCCGCTTTCCTAAACTCAAATCCTTCAACTTGGCACAAGCTGATAATACCAAAGCCAGAGTGACCGGTGTTGGTGCTAAATGCGTCTTCTCCATTTCACTGAAAAGCCAGCAGGATTCGTCAAACCTCTTGATCCTGTTATAGCCCGAAATGATAGCGTTCCAAGAAACTACATCCTCTTTCGAACTTTTATCAAACAGGTGGCGTGCATCTTCGATTCGACCACACAGTGCATACAAATGAATCAAAGCATTTTGCACAAAGACGTTTGAACTGAATCCAAACTTAATTATATGTGCATGAAACTCCTTCCCACACTCAACACCAATATCACGAGTAAAAGACTTGAGCATGAAAGGGAATGTGTAGCGGTCCGGCTTAACGCCTCTATGTAGCATTTCCATGTAGGCTGAAGCTGCAGACTCGGGGGAGTTCCTAAACGAGTATCCCCTTATCAAGGTATTCCAAACGAAGGTGCTGGGTTCTTGAATTTGTTCGAATACAAGGCGGGCGTAATCCATATTTCCTGATTCATGGGTGAAAGTGAAGGCAATGAGTCGGGCTTGTTCGCGTGGGTCGCGTATGTGGCCGGTTCGTATTAATCGGGAGTGCGTCTCCTTGAGTTCTTTCATGGATTTGAAGTTTTGGGCATGGAAGATGGGGAGCTGATTTTGGTTTGGAGAGACAGCAGTCACAGGAAGAGAAGCCATGGATTTCACCTTCCTGAGGCTGGGGGAGATGGGAATGAGAGAAATGAGAGTAAGGAGACAGTTCTGATTGGAATGGATTGCAGTTGGCATACAAATTAGAGAGAGGTTTAGAGGAGTTTCATGCAAATTGGTTCAGAAGCAGTGCATGGCATCTCCAAAAGAACCCACTTCCTTCTTAGATGGGCCTCATATGTTTAATACACCCAAAATTTGCCCAGTGCCTGATGGATCAATGTCTAGAAATAAACTTAAAACCATACCTGAATTAGAGCTGATCCAATGCTTCTAATTTCATCACATCTCTCAATCTCCAACAAGTGATGGTGATGCCATGCATGACTTTGTACATCCACTTATTCTACTAAAAGTTACTTCCTCATAAATGTCTCGTCAATGCTAAATCCATAATTTGCATGTTTAGCTTATCCCCACCACATAAACTAAAACAGTTTTGCACCTTTTTGCACCTTTTTACTTTTGCAATGATCTGATTGTGACTGCAGTATTTTCCTCCCATTTTCTAATTTTACCGTTTGCCCACGTGTGCTTAGGATAAAAATAATATAAATAGTATAACACCCCTAACTCTAGTCAATGTGAAGTATTGTCTGCTTTGAGCCCACCAGATCCCGTTAGCATGCAGAGCCCGCACGGTTTTGCCCATTTTAGGCCCACTCTTCTGGCCCAAAAGGTGCCTCATAATGACTTACCACAGTTCACATTCGAACCTCTGATCTCAAGTCATATTGGTATACCATTTGTAACACCCCCAACTCTAGCCAATGTGAAGTATTATCTGCTTTGGGCCCACTAGATCCCGCTAGCACGCAGAGCCCGCACGGTTTTGCCCATTTTAGGCTTACTCTTCTGGCCCAAAAGGCGCCTCACAATGACTTGCTACAATTCACATTCGAACCTCTGATCTCAAGTCATATTG
>JAYJMB010020037.1:0-18699 GCA_036873735.1 Pouteria campechiana
GCACCGCACGCAGAGCGTGGCCAGCGCGCAGTCATGTGGACCTGCTCCGTGCGCCACTACCCTGCAGGTTCCCAGAACCTTGTACATGGCAAGCCTGATAGCGATTTTTAAGATTTACTCTTTTTAAGTTTTTACCATTTAAATCATGATAAATGTAAAATGAAAACGTAAGGCATCACAGCAAAATCAAGAAAAGAAGAAGAAAGACTGAGAATTACCATCATCAAGAAGAGAAGAACAAAGATTGAGAATTGCCGTCAATGGTACATTTGCCTCTTTGATCACGATGCCCCCAAACAAAACACTGGACGCTTAAACCCACTAATCTTTGCCACCCACTTCACAACTTCAACATGAAAACTACTGCAAAGATTGCATGCACCATGAGCATAAGCTCGGTGGAATGGCAAGGTGTATCAGAGCGGTGCACACCAGCACCCGGCGGCGATGCAAGCGCCCCCTCGTTGCTGGATGGAGAAGCAGAGGTGGGGCTCGGCAGCTGCTGTGAAGTAGAGTTGGGGCTGCCATAGAGAGTATAGTTTAGAACCGACTCAATCCCATGGAGAATGAAGAAACCATTGCTGAGCATGTTGGGTCGGATGATGCGGCTGTCATCGACGCTGAAGTTGGATTGGGCATTGTTCGTGATGAGGATCGTATTGTTGGAGAGCAGCGTCGGCAGGCGGGCGCCGATCTCGAACTGCTGGAGATCGAAGAGGGAGAGTCCTCGAGGTACGATGTGGTAGAGGGTTGTGGATTTGTCGATGTTGGACTGGAAAGTAGCTTGCGACAGGGCCTGGTCCGTTGGGATGAAGAAGGTGGCGGAGAGGGGAAGGGAGGAATAATCGCTGCCGTTGAGGACATTGGTCCAGCTGCCGAAATCGCTTGTGCCGATGAGTGTGTCGATGATGTTCCGAATCTGGGGAGTCATGGCCAGTGGATCGGAAGTGGCCCAGGAGATGATGGTGGGGTCGGGCGAGGAGGTGGTGGTGAGGAGGATAGCCAGCAGAAGAAGAGAGCAGAGGAACGCTGAGGATGTGGCTAAGGTTGCCATGGCTGCTATCTGTCTTTCTTGAAATGACTGCAAGATGAAGAGCAGAGATGCGTCGACGATAAAGATGATGATGGTGAAAGAAAGAAAGACCCGTAGAGAGAGAGAGAGAGAGGCGTTTTATATTCCGTTTGGAGAGCTTTCTTGATTCTTTCTTGGAGAGAGAGAGAGAGAGAGAGAGAGAGAGAGAGAGAGGAGGAGGAGGAGGAGGAGGGTTTTATCTCTGGCCTGAGACCCGTTTTCCGTGATATGTGGGGCCATGTTTTCATCATCTTTTGCTTAAGTCTGGTGCAATAGATTGCATGGAGTCCAAACCATCGGTTGTATGCAAATTATTTTTTCGTGCAATGCTAAAGATCATAAAAAATAATAATAATAACAGAGTTTTTTTCCGATAAATTGAACAGATTTTACCAATAATTTCTGATATAGTCATGTTTTATCAAGAAAATAGCAAATATTCTTACAGATTTTACAAAAAAATTCCTTTCAGATTTGCCAAAAATAACAAATATGTCAAATATTCATAAAATGTCTGTTAAATGAATGTTGAGGAGTAGCATATACTTAAATTTTGACAGCTTTAAAATAAATTTCTAAAATATGTAGTCGTATTTGCTTTTTTTATATAAAAATTTAGATACATTAAAATATATTGGTATATCTTTAAATGTCCGTAAAAACATCAAACATCGACATTGGACATCACCAGTGGAAGAACTTCATACCTAATTTGGGCCATAGAAGTAGAGTTACAAAGACTCTTACAAGCCCAGACCAGCCCAATGAAATGTGAGAGCTCGTGTGGCCATCTACTGCTCCCGCGGTTCACCTTTCTATCCTCAAAGGACGAAAAACCTCTACAACTAAAACCCTGCGGTGCTCCAGGGCTAGCAGAAAACGTCAGGCATGGCGCTTCTCGCCCGACGCAGCCTAGCCTCTCTTGTCTCTCGAGCTCTCTCTCCAAGACCCAACTCCCTGTCGCCCTCTCGCCTCTTGCCTGCCATTCTCGACTCGACTCGAATAGCTGACGCCTGGCCAAGAATCCCATCCCGCTCCAAAACGACGTCCGGATCCGGCTACTCGCCCTTGAACGATCCCTCTCCGAACTGGAGCAACAGGCCACCCAAGGAGACGATTCTGCTTGACGGATGCGATTACGAGCATTGGCTTATCGTCATGGAGTTTCCCGAAGACCCCAAACCCTCGGAAGATGAGATGATCGCCGCGTACGTCAAGACCCTTACTGCCGTCGTTGGAAGGTATAGATGTTTGTGTTTTCTTTTTGTCATTTTTAAAAATTTTACTTGATCTTGGCTGGTTTTTTATATTGGGTTTCCATTTCTATTTTGGTCTTTGGGATTTGGGGGAGTTAGCGAAGAGGAGGCGAAGAAGAAGATTTACTCGGTCTGTACGACGACCTATACTGGTTTTGGCGCGTTGATTTCGGAAGAGCTCTCCTTTAAAGTAAAAGGTATGAACTTGTTGTTTTACAGTTTGAAGTTTTAATTTGGTATTGAATGATACAAATGGGGTTTTTGTTGATATTGGTTAGTTTGTGATAATGACGGTGGACTTGAGAACTCATTTATTTAATTTTGCTATTCATGTCGACAGGGCAGCCCGGAGTTCTTTGGGTATTGCCAGATTCTTACCTCGATGTGCCGAACAAGGATTATGGAGGTTAGTGTTTATCAAGGAAGGAGGATGCATTTATTTAATTCACATTTTCTTCAAGCTATGATGTCAGAGTAAACAAAATTGTAGTGCCCGCGATGGAGTTTAGCTATCCGTTTGGTCTAATATTGCTCATTTCTTCACCATCTCCCCTCTAATCTTGGGCCCATTTAAATATGAACATTGAACAGTTGGTTGATGTTCCTGATTCAGAAGATTTCATTTTTATTGATGGGATCATTGAACAAGGGGATAATTGGGCTTGCTGTGTCCTACTGCATGGCCCAGCGATGAACAGACTACTTTGGCTAACTGTTGGCCAACTTTTGCAGTGGGACATTAAGAGTGAATAGAGACTTTAGATATTCATTTGTTTTACTTATATCTCTTTAGGGGATCTCTTCATTGATGGTAAAGTCATACATAGACCACAGTTTCGCTTCAATGAAAGGCAGCAGACCAGGAACAGGCCTCGGCCACGTTATGATAGACGGCGGGAAACAATGCGGGTGGAGAGGAGCGAGCCAATGCAAGGAAGGAGGGATCCCGTGTCACAGCCAATGCCAGTTGGTGGACCGGGTTCCTTGCATGGGGAACAGAGAAACTCAGCTTCAAACCAGGGTGGAAGCATTCATGAGGCAATGGCAGAGAATCCACCCCAACGATAGTCAAGAGACTACCTAAGGGAGGGATTTGACTTTTGAGGTTTGCAAGAAGCATGACTTGTTGATATCTGGAGGACTTGTTGACCTTGGCCACATGTTATGACATATTCTGTGAATGAGCATGCATAAAGAACCTGTTCAAATCCAAATGGAGAGGTAAGAAAATGTGTAACATTTTGTAACTCATTTACTGCTTTTAGCTGCTTTTCTATGAGGCATTAATTAGCATGTCTATTGTTCCCTTTTGGTGTGTGTTTGGCAACACCACCAAAATGACTTGTGGTTGCATGATAGAATAAAATCCAAGACTATGAGAAACCTTTTGATCCTAATGATAAAGGGAACACAAGTACTTGTTGACTTTTCCCTGTGATTGTAGTGTTGTATGTCACATAGGAGAAGTGTAACATAGAAATTATCTTCAAATTTATGCAGAAAGTTATGCCTCTAGGAGTCAACTGGGTAAAAACATGTCTAGAAGTTGTTGCCAATTGCATCCTTAATGCTTATTGCAAGGTTTCATGAAATATGAGTTGTTTGGACATTGCTTTAATGCTTAGGTGCATGTGCCATATGGTAGGAACATACACAAACTTTTTATTGTTTTAAATTGCAGTCATTATCCATGTCTATCTACATCCTAAACCTTTTAATATTTGTGCCGTATGTCATCTCTTAGTTCTGTGATTGATCCCAGGATTGGAATTCTGAAATTGTGAGACATTTCACTCTGTCAAATGCACAAGGGCCTCTATGGATGGGGTTAGCGTAATGCTTATGTGGATAGTAGAAGGAAATAATATCAATAAGGTAATGGTATAAGAGTGATACAGAGGAATGGCTAAAGATAAAATGGCATGATGAGCGTGGAAAAATATGAGGTCCACTGTGAAGAGATAGGTTTGGCTGTAGAAAAATAGTGTTGATGATGGAAACATGGGCTTGACTATGCAAAAGATAAAGTTAACACTCTGTGCAAAGTGCAAACTTAGCATTTTAGGGAAAATCTAGGCCTGGTACTCATTTTGGATAAAGGAACTGACCTAACAAGAAGTTGTTTTAGATAAACCTCAGAGGCGCTAGAGCATGTGAGTTGAGGGCACTACATATAGAGACACCATGATGTTACTGTGGGTCCTACTGCTAGTAAGGGTGCTATAGGTTGGGTGGGGAGTGTCGCAAGTGCATGAATTGGGTTTGGTAGGCCTGATGCAGGCATGGATTGATCCTACCTCAGCTGTGTGCTATAGAAAGTTTTGTCTGGTATTTAATTTGTGTGAGGGATCTAGCTCAGATTGGATCCTTTCTGAAATGTTAAGGCTCTTAGAGAGCCTAAATCCTCTGCTTAAGTAAGCTGAGGGAAAGCTACTAACCGATATGGGAATGAAATCTAATTTTTAACATCTTTTGACACATTCACATCCAAGCTGAACAGACATGGTAAACTTTGATTTGCACAACAAGAAGGGGGGCTACAATCTGAGAAGACTCAGGGCTAACTTTGACATTAGCTGATGCTAGATCCCATTTAAAATACCAAGGCACTTAAGTTAAACGACTTGAATCCCTAACTTATAAGCTAGACTAGGGAAAAGGCACCAATCATTGTGGCAATGAAAACCCACTATTTGACAAAATAAGTCTCCATCCCAAAAGTTATGTTTTCTGTGTTAGACTGCAACTTGTGTTAATTGCAACCTGTACTGCATTCTGATTCCTTTTTGCAGCAGTTTGGGCTTCACTTTATTGCAATATGGTTGCCAAAATGATTTTCATACTGATCAGATTGAATTATAAGGTTCAGGCAACCCAACTGAAACCAGAATTCAAAAGGGGCTTTTGTATAACAGAGTTGGAACCACAGGTTTCTTCCATCATGCGGGAAAATGGAGGAACTGCTTTGCAGGAAAAAGCAAGGAAAGAGAAGAAAGGGAAGAAATTAGGAAATGAAAAGGTAGCTTGTGATGGGAAAAAGGATGATAAACAATAATATTTTTAAAAAAAGGACAGGAAAAGAAGGTGGCATATTTCATCCTCAACCTTGTGATCCACCATTGCTTGCTGCTCTTAAATCTTTCTTTTGCTGGGGATCTTTTTATTGACAGATATGCTTGTCCACGCAGCATATCTGGTATCATCCAATGCTCAAAGTCAGGCTGCTGGTTAAGATTAGAGAGCTTGGCTCTTGGGTTCAGGTTAGGATCAGCTTGTGCGAGTAAAAATTTATGTTAGGGTTAGCTTAGTTGAGTTTTCACTAATCAGCTTAGGGTTGTGTTGATACCAACATGGCCCAAGTTGCCTCCCTACTCAAGAGTGTTCAGTGTCAAAGCATGATATAGGGTTTGTAAAGCAGCATAACATAAACTTATTTGTGTTTTTTAGGATCGTTCACAGACATCTAGCCTTTAGTTGCTTTAAAAGCTGTCATGGTGAATACCTCAGACCTGCTTCTCATAGCCTTGCAGCATTGTATTGCTGATACGGGTCTCAGGAACAGTTCCTTTTCAGTTTGTTTAGTGAGGGATCTGGGGAGAAGGAAAGCTGTTTAGGTGGTTGCCTGGATTTTGTTGCTTCAGCACATGTTATTTTCTGGGTAGAATTTTGTGGCCTACTCCATACACGGTACAAGAATTATGCAAATGAGCCAATCTGTTAGTCATTTTAGGAAGTTGTTTATATTATTAATGTGACTTGATTCTCTCTCTGCTGGTAGATAAGTGATGAGAGCTAGACATGATTAAGGTTGAAATCTAATGACTTATGAAACTTGGTATGATTGCTACTTCAAGGCTATCAAAAGAGGATCCCACGTGCATGGTGCCACATGCAGGCTACTGCATAAACGTAGGAATAATTAAATCTTTTAAACAAAAAAGAAGTTGCAACACAAGCTTGAGAGGACAGAACCACAACTCTGGAGCATTGAAAGTATAGCAAACGCTTCTTTCAAACAGGTTGGGTAGGAGAAATGAGAAAATTGTTTTGGCAAAATAGGCTCCACCTGATTTATAATCTAGGTTGGTTTGGGTTGAGGGGTTGGGCAACCCTTTTAAATATCATTAAATTACTAAAATTACCCTTTGGCTTCAGCATGCCCACAGATTTCTTCTCACTCTTTCTTACATTTAGTGTAGGATGTAAATTTTTAATGTTTTTTATGTTGTAAGTAGCATAAAGATATTTACTTAGAAGTCGATAGCGCTTGACGTGGAGACAGAGCAACCCATGGAATGGCTTAGTTCAACTCAAGCCTACCAAAATGAGGAAGGGCTCTTGTTAATTTCGGGTGACGATTGGAGTTAAACAAACCAAGTTGATAATTCTGATTAGGATAGATTTTTATTTTAAATTTGTTTTAAATAAACATTTTACGTTGACTGTACCATAAAAAAATATCAAAGATTTATTTTTAACACTAAAATGTAATAATAAAAAAGGAGATGCATGTGAGGATTGAAGAGCATGCGGAGGCCAGCGATTAATTTTGATAATTTATTGATGTTTGAAGTCAGGTCGCATGAGTCTATAAACTAATTAAAAACCATCCATTGACGATACCAATCAATTACGCTGTTTATATAGGCCTGGCGCATGAGAGAAGTTGTAAAACCAAATCGTGAGATATGGCCCATCCCTAAATATTAAATGTAAAGTAAAATCTAGGAATAAGGAAGAAGAAGAAGAAGAAAAGAGTAAATAATGTAACAAGTTGAGGGAAAATAATTGAAATCAAGTGAATAAAGATAAAATAAGTTTTTTTGAAGGAAAGATATATAATAATAAGTGAAGATATAGATAATAACTATTTAAAAGGAAAGTTATTCATGGAATGTAAAAAAGGAAAGAAAAAAAAGAAGAAAATAGTGTGATAGAATACAAGATAATGATTAAAAATAAAATAAAGATAAAATAAATAGACTTATTAGATTTAAAAAAAACCATATGAGGTGATTAAAAAGTAGAGTGCTTAGAATATGTTGAGAAAAGTAAATGGAACATTAATTAAAAGCGGGGGAAAAAGGAAAAGAGATTTCCTTTCCTTCTCTATTTGATCTATTGGTATATCGATTGATTGCAGCAAATATATCTATAAAAATTATTTAAATATATTAATGTTAAAAGTAAATATGTAACAATGCGAAAAAATTATTTAGGTAAGCCGGAGAAAAAATAAAGAAGTTTTAAGGAACATATGAGTTATAAGGTTCGGATTCATGTATTACAAACTAAAGCATACAATAATCTATGAATAGGAAAAATTATACCCCTAAAAGCACAATTAATCAAAAGAAAATAAATTAAATCACAAAATGAAGTAAATTCAAGCATTAATCGATCAATAGTACAATAACATTGATCAACGATACAACAAAGTGAAGCAATGCTTCGAATATTGAGTACAAGTTATAAAAGCCTTTATAAAATAGTTATATTTGTTTATATGTATATCTGTAGCTGATGTTTCGCACATTAGATTGAAATTCTTTTGTAGCTAATATTTCGCAC
The DNA here is from genome assembly GCA_036873735.1 of Pouteria campechiana. Lineage (NCBI taxonomy): Eukaryota > Viridiplantae > Streptophyta > Magnoliopsida > Ericales > Sapotaceae > Pouteria > Pouteria campechiana. The sequence goes on from JAYJMB010020037.1 coordinate 7,900, forward strand.
ATTAGATTGAAATTCTTTTGTAGCTAATATTTTAAGTTGGGTTTTGACTACGTCAGCCCAGCCCAATCCAATCCTGTGGCACGAAAACAGGGTTCATTTCTTGTTTGGAAGAACCGCCCATCTTTCTTCCCATAAAGATGGCAGAAATCCCCCTTTCAAATGCAGCATTCATGAAAAATCTCCAAAATGAAAATGAAAATTACGTCCAAATTTGCATAGCTAATGCATAATAATGACAAGCATTGTGTTAATCCGAATTTCAAAAGGCAAAAGATGTAGGCAAATATAAAAATTTCCCCCAAAACAAATAAAGCCCATTTTAAAATCTGAACATTGCACATTTTAGATGGCGCAATTTAAAAGATGCACTTGGTAGTTAAGACAATAAATGTTTCTTAATTATACCATGTGATATTAAATAAGATGCAAGCCGTGATTTGTAGTCTATGACATTTTGATGACATCATCAACCAATCTTACGAGGGAGATATAAAATTGATTTGTAGATAATAAATTCTATGAAAGTTAAATAATCCTTAGAAATAGGACGCAACGAGTTCCTACTTCCTATGAAGTTGGAATTTAATAGTCTATTTTCTTAGAACTTTTTATTTTTTTTCCCCTTTATTGCTACCAAGAATAATTTAGATTGAAGCAAAGGATTTGCTCTTGACAATAAGAAAATATTAAAAGCATCTTTTAAGCAAAGCCCATTATAGGCTTATCTTGGACAATTAAATATTCTGCTGGTGAGTGTCCTAAATCCCTATTTGCAATCCTGGCCACGAACCCCATAAAACGTGGACCGTTAACATCATACCATAGCAGATGCAATCTAGGGTTAAGCTAATGAAGGATATTCAACGGTCCAACCCTTGACCCTTCGGATGGGGATTGGAAGCCAAACCTTATTTCATGCGCGCATGGCTTGCCTTTGAAAGTCACGTGTGGAGGAAGTGAGCCCTAAAGAAAAGTCGTATCCATGTAGTGTCAATATATAAAGTCGACGTGCTATATAGTAATTAAAAATCAGATCTTATGGTTTTTTTATATATAATATATTTAAAAATAATAAAACTATTGGCATCTCGTGTTGGCTACATAAATTAAAAACATTAGAACTTTAATTTTCTCTTAATGAAACTAATGCAACGATGTTTATTGTATTAAATGTTTTATTTTAATTTCTTAGTACTTTTTATAATAATTTACGAATTATACCAGCTTTATAAACTATTAAATTCTTAACCATAAGTATGAAATAAAATGAATTCGACTTGTTATGACTGAACTCCTATGCCTTACTTTTAAAGCAAAGTAATACATAAGTAATGATATAGAAATTTTCATTTTTCCTTGGATAATAAGGTTTCGCTGCTAATCCACTACCTAAGACGTGGATAGCAATGGAATGAGGATTTGCAAGTATGAGTATGTAATGATGCGTAATCTTGAAGCCTACGTAGGTGACTTAGACAATGGCAACAAAACGTAGGCGAATATATATATATATATATATATATATATATATATATCACAATTGAATTTTTGTTTTATAAAAATAAGAAACAAAGAAGCATTTTTTGGGTTTTCTCGTTCGATGTGGAGGGGCCCACATGCGCTCTCATGAGAAGTCTTAGAACGAGTTGTTGTATGGGGTAATTTTGGGTTGATTTTGGCTTTCAATTTTCTTCTTCTCCAAGCTTATGTAATTGAAGAAAAAGTTTAATCATTACTAGATCATTTAAGTAATCAAGGAAGGATTTAGGAGAAAAGTTCTCAATCTCTTCTAAGTTAGTTTTTCTAGTTCCGCTTAGTGGGATCCATTTTTATTATTTTTTCATTGAGTTTATTGAAATGTATTTTTGTGGTGATAATGAAATGCTTTAATTTTAAATAGGGAAGAATATACTTTGTGATCCTATTATACTATAGTGAAAATTTTTGACAATATTAGGTCCTGTGGTTTTTTTTTTCATATTGAGAGATTTTCCACAAAAAAAAAATTTGTGTGTTTGTGGATTTGATTTATTTAAGTGATTTATTTGTGATTGCCTATTTGATTCACACAAAGAGGGATAATATATCTCATCAAGTGGTTTTAGAGCTTTGATTCATTGTTTAATGATTTCTTGTATGAAATAAGTGGAAGAAATTTTATTCTCTATGCTCAAACTCACAACATTAAATTATTCAATATGAAAAACAATAATGGAAGATGTTTTGTATTTCAAAGAGCTTTATTAATCCATTAAATTGAAAGGAGTGAAACTAGTAGATAAAACTAGTGACACTTAGGAGTTGCTAAATAGAAAAGTTATTGGGCATATCTGATAATAAGTTGATGAAAGTGTTTCTATCATATTGCAAAGGAAGATAATATATAATACATACAAGCTTTGAAAAAAAAATAGAAGGCCTTTTATGAACATAAATCAGTATAGAATAAAGCCTTTCTAATTAGAACGCTTATGAATATGAAATGCGAAAATGCAGAGAATGTTGCAAAACTACTTAGTAACTTTCAAGAAGCCTTAAATGAATTATACAGTATGAAAATTACTTTTTGATGATGAGTGCAAGTATTATTTTTATTGAATTTTTTGCCAAATAGTTGAAAAAGCTTGGTAGTATCTCTTAGTAACTATGCTCCTGATGGTATCATGACTATAAATATGATAAAAAACAACATGTTGAATGAAGAGGCACGAAGGAGGGAGCAAGGCATATCCTCCCATTCAGAGGAATTTGTTACAAAAAAGCAAAGGAGAAGTTATAACAATTATTCTCACTACAACAACAATGATAGCGATAAATGTATAGGAAACCATAATAAGTCAAAAGGGATATCAAAGTTAAGAAGTTAAATAAAGTATAAATATTGTGGTAAGTTGTGACATATGATCAAAGAATGCAAAAAGCTAAAAAGAGGTGAAGATGACAAAAGGAAAATTGGAGAAAATAAAAATGAAGATAAAAAAAGGCTATAGTCATCGTTGAAGATGATGTATTACTTGTGATATTAGTTGTCTACCCAATAATGTATCTATATGAGTAACTAATTCTGTAACTTCTTCATATATAACTTTATGTAGAGAGTTCTTCTCATCTTACATTAGTAGTAATCTTCGCTATGTAAAGATGAGAAATAATGGTAAATGCAAAATTAATGGCATTGGTGATGTTTAGCTAGAAACTAATATGAAATGCAAACTGTTGTTGAAAAATGTCAAGCACGTTCTAAATTATGTTTTAATTTGATCTTTGCAAGATAATTAAATAATGATGGGTATCATCATTATTTTGGTGGTGGTAGATGGAAATTAACGAAAGGATCTCTCATTCTAGCTAAAGTGAAGAAGACAAACACACTTTACAGAACTTATGCAAAGTTAGTAAAGAAAAAAGTAAATGCAAGTGAGCATCAATCCTCCTCAGAGCTATGACATAAAAAAGACTTGCTTATATGAGTAATAAGGGACTTAAGATTCTTGCCAAGAAGCAATTTTTACGGAAAGGTATGCTACTGAAATCCTACACTGATTATCTAGTTGGAAACAACATAGAATGTCATTTTATAGATCTTCTCAACATTGAAAACATGATATTCTTGATTTAATTTATATTGATGTTTTCTCTATGAGCGATAAAACTTTTGGTGGTGCCATATATTTTATTACATTTATTAATTGTCATGTCCCAACCCCAAGAATAGTATAATTAGTTGTCATTCCTAATACCGATCACACCATAATACACATAATAAACTGTCTTGTTTGACTAACAACAATATCAATCTAGAAAAGTACATCTTATCCCTTTTATGCTGCTCATTCAAACATCTCTATCTGACCATCATCTTGTTAGTTTAAGGTCTTAAATCATGTCCTAACTGGTTTTGTGGATCTTATCATCATATCTATCTACTCAGACCTCATGATCTAGTTATCATCAAACATATTAACATCTCAGATTATATCCCGGCTATTTTAGTGGACCACAATGTCATATTTGTCCACTCAACCTTATGATATGATCACTTTTTGGACAATCTAACCCTTCCATTAGGTCTAAAACATTCAAAAATCTTAAGATCAACTGTCTGATCATCCAGATCAGAGATCGTGGGGTCTATAAATCAACAAAATAAATATAACCATTTATCTTCCTATAATCTAGTCATCTTTTAAACAATCTGACCATTCTATTAGATCTAAAATGTTCAAAAACTCTAAAATTGACTACTTGATCATCCAAAATGAAGGTTGGATAATGCAGATACAAAGAAATCAATCTGGGTCATTCATATGTCGCCAAACCGGTGACTGAACGCCTCCGCTGTCAAGGAATCCCGCCTTGGCCGATTAACGAGTTGAAGGCATTGGGCTGACGCGCTTGGGTCACCCACCCAACTAGGCTCACCGAATCAACTGTGCTTAACAGTGGGTCTGAGCCCACTAACTTGTCACCGGAGCCACAGTTATCCGTTTGTCACCATTAGGGGTGTAAGTCGGGTGGCTTGGAGGTCAGTTTGAACTTGCCCAATTCTAACCCTCATTTCTATAATATTTTTCCAACCCTAACCCTAACCCTCACGTTTATAATATTTTTCTAACCCTAACCCTAACCCTAACCCTACATGTGCAAGTTGACTTTGGGTTCGGGTTAAACTTGGGTAGATTCAACACCGCTTTTTCTTTTGATTTTTTTAAAAAAAAAACACCCAAGATTTGCATGTCCACCTACTTACCCATCATTGGTGATGTAAATATATTACAAGTGTAAATAATAAATTAATACCATATTTATTTATTCCAACTAACTTTAATTGTCTTTTCTTATTTTGCTATTGTCTATATTAGTATTCTTTATATATTTTCACGTGGATGGGAGTTGGATGGAAGGATCGACCCCACATAGTCATACCACTATTCCTGGGGTATATTTTATTTTTATTTTTAATGAAGGCGTGCGGGTTTAGGTTGGAACTGGTTGCTCGACCCCCTTCCCTCCCCTAACCCTAAGTAGATGCAGGTTTAGGTTGACTAATAGCTCCCCAACCCTACCTAAAATAGGGGTTCGGGTTGAACCTGCCCCTATTGACACCCTTAATCGCCATCACTGACTGGGCTCACTAGGCTTCCGCTGTGCTAACGTTGGGCATGGCCTAGCTTGGTTGTTAGCACTGGCCTAGCTACTGGCCTAGGAAAAAATCCTAGGCGGTAACCATTCACAAATAGGGACGTTCGTCCCTGGTTAATTTTTAAATTTTTCTTACAAAATTTGATTTCTGGTAATATTTTAATTTCCAAAACTTTAAAAATCTACATCTTATGATGACAATGAATGCTATATTCATCTGATGAGGTCCATATGCAATCTATAGTCCATAATTTCTAGATTTATTAATTTTTTATAATTTTTATATTTTATCAAATTTAACCAACTAAATAATTCATTTCAACTCAAAATTTCTACCATAAGCTAATATCAATGTTTAGAACATCCAACAGTTCAGATCTGAAAAATGATAATCACAACAAAAACTCATTTTTAACATTTATGTCAGATGACTATTCATAGGGAATTTTTTTATTTACTTCTTGAATTTTTTTCTTTTGTCAATAACTTCTCATATTAACAACATTTCATTAATCTGGACCGTGGAATATACTTTATACAATAAGAGTTTAATTCATGCCTAATATTCAATTTGAAATTCTATCAAATATAAAATTTAATAAAATTTTATTTTAAATGAACAGAAATATATTTCTTCAATTAGACAGTCATTTCACATTCAAATTTCACAAAAATCACATCGTACATACATTCATAAAAACCAAACATCATCAACGGGTCTGATCATCAAAATAAAATGCATATTAACCAGAATAATTTTATTTTCAAATTCACTGCAAATAAATATTTTATTGTTTTACTTCTGTACATCTGCATCATACGCATATTGATATATATATATATGTATATATTAGCTAAAAACAAAGTTTATAATCATCTAATTGGTGATCTAAACCAGTATAATTGTCACATAGATAACATAGATATATCTAAATCACTTACTTGACCGAAGATCCATAGAGAAAAATAAAAATCTCAATTAACAGAGTCTCCTCCCTTCTTTTTTTTCTCCCTCTCTTTCTCTCTTCCTTTTAGCAATAGAGCCCCCCTCCCTCGTTCCTTTCTTTTTTTCTCTCAATGAGATAATCATCCTTATAATTGGGATGCTAATCATGCATCCAACATTACATTTAATGTACACCTACCATGTGTTGGAAAACAACGCATGAGAATATGTCAAACCACCCACCATTATATTGCCGACAGTCTTATATATTAATTTATTAATTTATTATATAGATTATTACATCAATGATCATTCCAGAAAGGTGGGGGTAAAATCTAAAGATGAAGTATTAACTAGATTCAAACAGTTCCATGCTAGTGTTGAAAGAGAAACTGGTAGGCAAAAATGTGTTTCTATAAATAACGATGGTGAGTACAGAGGTCATTTTGAAAGATATTACAGTGAATAAGGTATCAAATTTGAGAAGACAATTCCTAATACACTCCAAGATAATAGGGCAGCAGAAAGAATGAATAAAATAATTTGTGAGAGAATCAGATATATGCTTTCTAATACAAATTTGTCAAAGTCCTTTTGGGGTAAGGCAATGAGAACTGCAATAGATTTAATGAACTTTTCTCCTTTAATTTTTTTAAATTATGAGATACAAAAAAAGATTTGGAGAGAAAAAAATATTTTTTATGAGTACTTACAAGTATTTTGTTGCAAAACCTTTGTTCATATTCCTGGAGATGAGGGATCCAAAATTAATAACAAGACTAAGCAGTGTATTCTCCTTGGTTATGCACAAGATGAATTTGGTTACAACTTGTGGGATCTAGCTAATAAGAAAGTCGTTAGAAGCAGAGTTTAATATTATTTGAAGATTAGATTATTCATGATTTTGAGAAGACAGAGAAGTGAAAGACTACTATAGAAGGCTTTATTAGCATGGATCCAAGTCCTCCACCCATTGTGCATGCTAAAAATGGGGGAGATGAATAGGACGATCATCATTGTGAGTTGATAATATGCTAAATCAGCAAGTTGGATAAGCCTCTTTAGAACCACCAATACAGCCTTGGTTAAGAAAGTCTACAAGACAAAGTAATCCTTCCAATAGGTATCCTTCACATGGGTATGTGATGCTCACTGGTAAAGGTGAACCACAAAGCTACCATGAAGCAATGTTTCATGAGCAGAAAGATGAGCGGATGAAAGTCATGCAAAAGGAGGAAATGAGTTGCATGAGAAGCACAATTATAAACTAGTAAAGCTATCTATGAGTAAGAAAGCACTAAGGAATAAATGAGTCTTCAGATTAAAAATAAAATAAAATAGCTTACAGCCAAGGTATAAGGCATGATTGATTATAAAGAGATTTCGTCAGAAGAAGGGTATTAACCATCATGATATTTCATCACTTGTGAGGAAGATCAATTTTGTTAGATTTGTTTTAAGTTTGGTAGCTAGCATGAATTTAGAAATTGAATAACTTGATATAAAAACTATTTTTCTCCATGGTGACTTAGAGGAAGAAGTTTATATGGAGCAACCTAAAGGTTTCAAAGTCAAAGATAAAGAGAATCTAATGTGTAAGTTAAAAAAAGAGTTTATATGGACTCAAGCAATCACTAAAGCAGTCGTATAAGAAGTTTTAGTTTTTATGAGATAACACGAATATGATAAAACTACTTCTGACTCTCAGTTTTTGTGAGAAAATTCTCAACTAACGATTTTATTATTCTCTTATTTTATGTAGATGATATGCTGATTGTTGGTCGTGATTCTAACAAGATTGAAAGGTTAAAAATACTTAAGTGAATACTTTTCTATGAAGGATTTGGGGCCTGTTAATCAAATACTTAGCACGAAGATTATTCGTGATAAAAAGAATGAAAAGCTTTGGTTTTCTCAGGAGAGATATATCGAAAAGGTGTGAGAAAGATTCAATATGAACAAGACAAAACCAGTTTGTTCTCCACTTGCAATCACTTCAAATTAAGTTCTCAACAATATCCCAGTGAAGAAAATAAAGAAGAAATGAAAAATATGTCTTATGCATCTGCCTTAGGTAGTTTGATATATGTCATAGTATGTACAAGGCAAGATATCGCCTATGTAGTTGGTGTGATAAGTTAGTTTCTTTCAAATCCAAGAAAAGAGCATTGGGAAGTAGTAAAATAGATTTTCAGGTAATGTTTAGACTTTATTTATGTTTTGGTTCTTGTAAACCTGTCCTTGAGGCATTCATAGATGTAGATTGGGTTGGTGATGTTGACTTTAAAAAGTTTACTTCTAAATACTTGATGACATTTGCAGAGGAAGCAATGTCATGGTAATCTAAATTACAAAATTATGTTGAATTATCCACTATTGAAGTAGAGTATATTGCCATTACTAAAGCAAGTAAAGAATTACTATAGATGAAAAAGTTTTTCAAAGAATTGGATACGAAACAAGAAAAATATATTTTGTACTATAACGGTTAGAGTGTTATCCATCTCAGTAAGGATCATATCTTCTATTCAAGGTCTAAACATATCCAAATTTGATATTATTGCATTTGAGATGTGCTAGAGATGAAGTTGCTATAGCTTGAGAAAATCTATACTAATGACAATGGATTAGATATGATGACAAAGACAGTAACCGCATGCACATCACTTGTGCACTTATGCGCTCCACGCATAATAAGATACAAAAGCTTTTTTCGAAGGTCCTAGAACGATTATTGTGTGCGACAATTTTGGGTTGGTTTTGGCTTCCAATTTTCTTCTTCTCCGAACTTATGCAATTGGAGAAAGAGTTTAATCATTGTCAAATCATTCAAGCTATTAAACAATAAATTTAGGAGAGAGGTTCTCAACCTTTTCTGAGTCCATTTTTCTAATTCTGGTTGATGAGATCCATCCTTATTATTTTCATGTTGAGTTTGTTGAAATTCATCTTTATGGTGATAATGAAATTCTCTAGTTTTTACTAGGGAAGAATATACTTTATGATCCTATTATTTTATAATGGAAGTTTCTTTATTTATGGGTTTGATTTATTTAGGTCATGGATTTGTGTTGATTGAATTTTGTGATTTTCTATTTGATTTATGCAAAGAGGGATAATTTATCCCAATAATATTCTTAATTGAGCTACATGAATGGTGTGGATTGATTCACAAGATACACAGGGTGCATATGAGAAATTTACTATTCCTATTTTAAGATAACTTAAAAATATGTTTGTGCATGAGCTCAAGAATGGTTAGTAAACCATAAATCACCAAAAAGTATGAGTGAATTCTACATTGTCAAAACACCCAGATAAACAATCATATCTCCTAGATATGTTTGGCACACATTTAAAATTTCAATTTTGAAGTTTTTATGAAGCATTTTATGGAGGATATTTGATCAGGAGAATCAGTTTTGATCTTTAAGGTTAAACTGACTCTAGTGTGTATATGTTGACCAAACTGTTAACAGTAAATTACTATGGAGAGTTCAAAATGGTAAGATTTTTTTTTTCTTTTTAATTTTTTTAATGTGGTCCATGTTAGCGTTGCAGCTGAGCTAATTTTGTACATTGCCCTAAAAGAAGGGTGCAAAATTCATGAATGGTGTGGATTGAATGCATGAATAACGATTCTTGGTCAGCATAATGGCGGAGGATCCGAAGATACTTTCTGTGCCAATGAATTCTACTATTTGAATGGTCTAAGATTGAAGTGTCTCTGTCAATCAGTTCTAATGGAAGTACTTTGGTATAATCTCTTCGTTTTAGCTTGCTTTAATAATGATATTAAATTCGATTTTATCGTCAATATCATATATTTAGCTAGGGACTCAAAGGTTATCTTAATCAAAGTTCACATAGGCCGCAAAAAATTAATCCATTAAAATTATTTAATTACTTGAAATTTTCTAAAGATTTTAACGAACTATCAGTTTTTTAAAACATTCTCCTCAAGTAAATGAACAATTCTATGATTTTTGTGGTATTTTAATAATTGAGTAAATGATTTCAATTTATTTTCATATTTTATATATGCTTTTATATTTTAAAAAAGGGTGTAGCATACACAAGACTCCGATCAAAATAATCAGCATCTATAATTAAATAAACAATATTAACTATAATAAATAAATTAAATTCGACAAAAGCATCAAAATTCAACACCAACAGAAAAAAATTCTTCGAAAAAGTACTTGGGATGAAACCAGTTTAATAAAAGCAAATTTTTTATTAAACTTAATAAATTCTAGGAGATGTTTGGATGGTCTAGATCCGAAACAACCGTTTCCATAACCTCACAACATGGGGAATACCGACCATTGAATTTATGGAATTCCATGACCCAAGCTTCCATGGGTGGTTAGGCATCCTCCAGCACATGACGAATTAAATGGTTGGTGGAAGTTTAACATGCCGTTGATCTCATGTTCCACTAACCTTATCTTATCTCAATGTGAAGAATGAGCGATCACGCAACTACTCTCAATCGAAGGCTTCCATCTTCAGTCAATGTCGTGTAATCCAAACGATAATCCCTGATCCCCTCTCTGCTCAACCTTCACTGTGACGCTCTTATCACAGATGCTGGATAATATTCGTCAGGGGATGCTGGGATTTTTTACCCTAAAATCCAAAATAAATATGTTTTTTTAAAAAATCATTAATCTAATGATAAATTGATTAATAATTAACTAAAAATTGAA